>JAVGWX010000020.1:52585397-52642897 GCA_036924085.1 Ariolimax columbianus | reverse complement strand
AAATCAATTCCATCCACAACCATCTTCTGAACCTTTCATTATTTATATGCTGGTTGTTTTTATTTTCCTCTGGTTCATCGACTTAATTTGTCGTCCTGGGTATTTCTCAATGTATGAGTATGTTTCAGATCAATACTCATCGCTGCCTTATTTTAGGCAGAAACTAATCTATTCTTCTCATATTCCCTCTTTAGCTGCTGTTCAAGCTGTGATAATACTTTCCTTAGGAAACTGCCTTTACAGACGGGAACTCAGTAATAGCATTCCCCCATGGCCAACTAGATAATGATTTGCTGGGTTTTTGTACCGTATATTTGTTTTTTGTTTTGTTTTTCTGTGTGGATGATGTATTAACCCTTGCACAATATGAGTTCTGACAGTTCTGTAATTTAGTTGGCCTAAACATGTGACGTTTCATGGTTCCAATGAGTCCGACCAATACCCTCTATATATGTAAGGGTATTGGTCGGACGGCCTTATCCAGAGTTGGCCATGATCCACCGCATATAGCCTATTATTTTTTTCAATGACGTCATAATTCTATTTTTAGACATCATAATTCTATTTAAAGTAGCCCCATTTCGGTCATGTTTACTAAACTACAAATGGCCATGCTCGTGACCTACTTTAGATATTACAGTGGGAAATGCTGAGCAGCGCATGAGCTGCAGTGGTCAGCAACTCATAGCTGACTGCTAGCGTCTGGGCCAGCGAACCAGAGCTACCAAGACCCTTCTACACCTCCACGCGGTGATCCTGGATAACAGGCTGCAGTAGGGCAGACTGGCTAAGGAGAAGGGGTCGAAGAGGGAATGCTAACCCGGTACTCAAAAAATGCTTGCTGAAGTCGGATGTGTTGGACCGAAAGGTGCAAATATCGCAGCCAAGCTGTAAACTGCAACACGGCGCATTCCGTTCTCTGGACTACATTCTGCTACTTATCCTTTCAGGGTTTGGTAGCGGGAGATTGAGAACGAAAGAAGAAGATATTACAGTTGGGCATGTCTGACTATAAGTTACTTTTATTATAGGCATCATAATCCGGGTGCTTCATGACAGCGATACCATACGCGTTAGGTAGATCTCTTTCCGCTTATACCGCTGTGCGCTGTGGGAAGCTTAAGTAGGTCTGTCTTGCGCCAAATACGTTTGTGAGCCCGTGTCGTTGCACAATCACTTGAATGTCATGTATTCACCTGCATCGCGGTCACCATAATGCATTGTAGCCAAGTCTACCAGCGTTGTAAGCCATCAGTATAAGTTGTTGAGGGTGCGTTATCATGAGATGATCGTCCCTGAAAATGCTGGCTGCAAAAAGGCGGGGGCTGCACGAACGTCTTTTTCACCATAAGGCGAATACGCGAAAGAGCATACCCGTTTCAACTTAAAAATGCCCGTGAGTGTGTTTGTGCGCATGTGTTTGTGTATGTTTATGTGTGTTGTAATCTTATAGCCGACGAGCAAGCCTGCTTTTGGCAGCCCAATGCCATTCTTACATAGATACATATCTCCTTCAGTTGTTTCACTGCTCCGTACAGTGTGTTCGCAATTGTCGGTAGTGATTGTAAGAATCTTTTCCTCATGTCCGCAAGCGCCTTGCATTCACTGAGTAGGTGTCTAACTGTTTTATCAGGATGAGAGCAATGTCTGCAGAAGGGCAGGTGCTGGGAATTGATGCGGTTCAAGTTACTATTGACTCTAGTGTGTCCATATATATCTTGAGAGAGAGAGAGCGAGAGAGAGAGAGCGAGAGAGCGAGAGAGAGAGAGCGAGAGAGAGAGAGCGAGAGAGAGCGAGAGAGAGAGCGAGAGAGAGAGAGAGAAAGAGAGAGAAAGACATTTTTCAAGCTATCCCTGTCTTTGTCTTTCTCTCGCGTCTATCTCTTGTTCTATCCGTTTCAGCGTATTTCTCTCGCTCTCTTAGTCACTGTCTTACCCGGTCTATCTCTCTCTCGCACCCTCTAACCGTGTGTAACTATCTATCTCTCGTTATATTTGTTTCAAGATTGTTCCTCTGGCCCTCTCTGCCACTCATTCTTTCTTACCTATCTCCCTTTCTATCCGTTTCAGCTTATTTACCTCTCTCTCACCCTCTAACCATGTGTAACTATTTCCCGTTAAATTCGTTTCAAGCTTATTCTGCTCGTCTCTGCCCCCCGCTCCCACCCTTCGCTCTCTCTCTCTCTCTCTCTCTCTCTCTATCTCTCTCTCTCTCTCTCTCTCTATCTCTCTTACTTTTCCCTTTCACTCTGTCTCTGTTAGCACTGATGTGCCCAGCTACTGAATGCATTGAATGAGTAATTTCCTGACAAGAGCTAGCCAAACTTGGGCTGTAGTCCAACTAGCACGGCTCCACGGATTCAGCCGAGACTGAGCCCAGATAAAGATCGTTACAGCGCAAATACCTGCCGTTGGGATCAAGTATGGAAAAGGAGATTGCTGACAATGCTGTAGGGGATGAAGTGTTCAACATATTTCTTTGTGTGGAAAGGAGGAACCCAAAGATGACAGTGATGTCGGAGATTACGTGTTTTTCCCTCTCAGATTGCGGAAAAGGGGAGATATAGTATTTAAGACAATGCTGTCGGGGTTGAAGTGTTACACGATTGTGTGTGTACGAAAGGTGATCACATATCAGACAAAGCTAATCGGGGATGAAGTGTTAGTGGTTTTATTTCACCAGGTTTCATATGTTATTTATGTGGGGTCACCAGTTATCCTTCCTCCCCGACTTGTGATATTCGTGCAGCCATTTAGAACTAGGTAGAATGAATTGTGTTGAGTCCAGGGATTGAGCCGTGATCATGCAGCACGTTACCCACTCAAATACTTAGACGCCGACATTTTATTGACAGCTGAAAAATGTTGTTGACAGTTTCTGAAGGTGTCATTACGTGGCAGCAACATTCATCTTTGTGATGACTAGGTAGCATATCCTAGGTGTCGCATGCACATGCGCAGCTCAGATACATAATGTCGTCCGTGCTCATAGAGTGTACAATCAAAGGGAAGCGTGATGTTGTTCGCTTTTGTGTGTGTGTGTGTGTGTACAAAATTACTTTCTGCAAAGGATTTTCATAAGGAACCTTTTCCTGTTTCCGTTTCGTGAGAGGTGTTTGTCACGTAAAGCGGTGCAGAACTGAGTCGATATATTTTCACAAAACGTTCAACAAAGCAAGGAAGTGATAAAGCATTAGTTAGACCTAAATTGGAGTACTGTGTACAGGCGTGGAGTCCTTATCGTAGATGGGATATAAACATGCTGAAAAGGGTACACACAAAAAAAAGAAAAAAAGAGCGACAAAGCTGATAATGGGATTCCAGAATTACAGTTATGAAGAACGACTCAGACAAACCGGCCTACGGTGTCTATAAAAGAGAAGAATTCGATGTGACTTAATACCGGTTTATACGATCACCAAAGGAATAAATAAATTAGACTATAACTGTTTTTTTTTCAAAATACAGCTACCTACAAGAACAAGGGGGCATAGCTACAAATTAACTAAAGAAAGGTCCAGATTATATATTAGGAAATATTGTTTTAGTCAGAGAGTGGTGAATGTTTGGAATGCATTGCCACAGGAAGTAGTGGAGGCGGGGAACATTAATGCATTTAAGAAAAGATTGAATGCACATAGCTTTTAGAGACAGGAAATGTAAAAGAAACTGGTTGTTTACAGACTCTGCAGAGTCTCCTAAACCAGTGTAAAAACGTTAAGTTAGTTAATTGCTGATGAAGCCCGACCTGGTCGTCCTGTTCGGATAAGCGTCTGTTCGGTGGGTAGGGGAGATTATTCAAGCTGACGCATGAGTGACAGAAGAAAGTTTAGCAACTGCGTTTAGCCCGCTTCATATAAAAGACTTCACTCTTGAATTGTAAATCCTTAGCTTGATACGTATTTGGATCATTTTAGAGTTTCATGTTTTTCAGCAGGGCAAAGGTCATTCTTGTCTTCTGTATCCTGACTTTTACACCCTCACCTGCACCCTCTGTCTTATTTATGGCCCTCCCTAGGTACGTAATGCACTCTACCTTTTCCCATGATGTTTCTCTCTGTTTTCTAGGAGCTGTGTTGGTTGGTCGCATTTAATTTTACAATGCTTTGTTTTTTCTGCATGAAATTTTAGCGCTATTTGCTGGGAGATTCGGTTTAGTCCTTCTTTCTTCTTCTGCATTTGGAGTTGATTATTCGATAAGATGTCATCTGTAAAAATAAAGATTGACTTCTAAAATAATTCTAAGAATTTAATGCTATCTCAAATACTTTAGAGAATTAAGACCATCTAAAATACTGTAGAGAACTAAAGACTATATCTAAAATAAATACAAGAAGTGAGGATTGACTCTCTAAAATAATGATTCGTATTGAAGACTAGAATAATGAGATCGAATGAATGACTATCTCAAATAATTTGAAAAACTATGTACTATCTAAAATACTTTTGAGAAATATAGATTGACTTTTTAAAGTACTTTTTAGAACTAATGACAGGATCTCTAAAATAAATCTAAGAATTGAAGACTATAATTTTGTGAACTAAAGACTATCAAAATTACTTTTGATAATTGACTATCTAAAATAATTAAAAGAACTACAAATTGACTAAATAATTCAAAGAATTGAATTCATTCCAAAATAACTAAAAACTATCTAAAATAATACGGCTGTTGTTCCTAATGTCACTCGAAATTGAGCTGGGTGCGCTGACGACTTTCTTTAGTGACGGGCTACATTGCCTATCCTCGAATCCTGAGGCGTGCTTGAGAAGGCAGACCTACTGGCTGTAGTGCAGTGCAAGGCTCCTTAGAAATCTCACCACTTTAGGGATCACAGTGGGATCAAGATGCTGAGCAGCGCATGAGCTGCAGTGGTCAGCGACCCATAGCTGACTGCTGGCGTCAGGGCCAGCGAACCAGAGCTGTCAAGACCATTCTACACCTCCACGCGGTGATCCTGGATAACAGGCTGCAGCAGGGCAGACTGGATAAGGAGAAGGGATCGAAGAGGGAATCCTAACCCGGTACTAAAAAATGATTGCTGAAGTCGGATGTGTTGTACCGAAAGGTACAAATATCGCAGTCAAGCTGTAAACTACGACACAACGCATACCGTTCTCTGGACTACATTCTGCTACTTAAGAAGACCTTTTCAGGGTTTGGTAGCGGGAGATTGAGAACGAACAAAGCCGAGATCACAGTGCCAATCCCCACCTCGTTACCCAGACTACCAGGTGAAAGTATGTCTCCAGGGAGAACTACATGGAAGGGAGTTGGATCTTGATCAATATGTTTCACCTCACCCTGACTAACACAGTAAGTTTGGCCTTATCTGGCGTTAGTCTTCCTTCCCAACAAAATAGTTATAGGAACTACAAATGTACTTCCTAAATAGTTTTAAGAATTTAACACTTTCTTAAATAATTCTCGCACTAACAACTGAAAACTGTGTACAAAATAATAATTTTCCAGACTATCTAAAATAATTAGAAGAAACTAAAGACTATCTAAAGGAAATATTTGAACTAAAATGTATTTAAAATAATCACGAGAGCTCTGACTCTCAAATAAATATTATAACTAAAGATTATCTCAAATTAAATATTAGATCTAAAGTTTATGTAAAATAATTCTTAGAGCTAAAAGTTATCTGAAACAATTCTTCTAATTAAAGAGTATCTCAAACAAATATTATAACTATGTTAAACAATATTATAACTAAAAACTATCTCAAGCAAATATTAGAACTAAAAACTTTCTCAAGCAAATATTAGAACTAAAAACTATCTCAAACGAATATTAGAACTAAAAACTATCTCAAACAAATATTAGAACTAAAAACTATCTCAAGCAAATATTAGAACTAAAAACTATCTCAAGCCAATATTAGAACTAAAAACTATCTCAAACAAATATTAGAACTAAAAACTAGCTCAAGCATATATTAGAACTTAAAAGTATCTCAAGCCAATATTAGAACTAAAAACTATCTCAAGCATATATTAGAACTTAAAAGTATCTCAAACAAATATTAGAACTTAAAAGTATCTCAAACAAATATTAGAACTAAAAACTACCTCAAGCCAATATTAGAACTAAAAACTATCTCAAGCCAATATTAGAACTAAAAACTATCTCAAGCCAATATTAGAACTAAAGAGTATTTAAAGTAATTCCGAGAACTAACGTCATGACGGCAGTTATTTAAACGACTGAGGACATTGGATCTCATTGAGGCTAGAAGCTGCCAGTATTGAAGTAACCGGATCAGCTAACCGTCAATAATGATATAAATGAGATTCCACTGCTGAGACTCGCACTCCCCGACTTATCAACTCCTAAATGCAGACACCTTTCTTCTTCGCTATTCCCAAGTGAGCTGGTTTGCAACACGTCGCAACTCTGTGCAGCCATGACAACTGGCCAACATGCCAGTTTTCGCTTCTGCTTTCCCCCCTGCCTGCACGTTCGGCTTGTGTTTACATTCTATCTGATGTCTTCCGGCAGTAGTGAGTGCTATAGAGAGTTGTTATTGCCGTGTTTATGATAGCCAGAGGTTGCGCCAACTCAAGGGTTATCTAAGCACATATATGCGTTTCAATTTGACGGGAAACATCTTATATCTCGAATTTGTTTTACAAATACACAATGTATGTTATGTATGCATACCTATATACTACCTACCCACCTACCTACCTACCTACCTAACAACCTGCCTGCCTGTCTACCTACCTACATACATACATACATAATTACCTACCTGCCTCCTACCTACCTACATATTTACTTACCTACCTACCTTCCTACCTACCTAATCACATACCTACCTACCTGCCTTTTGCGCGCACCTACCTACCTATCTACATAATTACCTACCTACCTGCCTGCCTACCTACCAACCTACCTACCTAATTACCTACCTACCTACCTACATGCCTGTCTACCTACCTACATACATACATAATTACCTACCTACCTACCTGCCTGCCTAACTGCCTGTCTGCCTCCTACCTACCATCATATTTACTTACCTAATCACCTACCTACCTACCTGCCTCCTGCGCGTACCTACCTACCTGCCTGCCTGCCAAACTACCTACCTACATAATTACCTACCTACCTACTTACCTACCTACCTACTTACCTACCTACTTACATACATGCCTACCTACCCGCCTGCCTGCTAATTAACATGCCTATATATCTGCAGTTTTAGTATGGTATTTACATACACCGCGTTGTTTACACGATCCTTATCCCAGTATCGTGTTTGAAGTTTTGTTTATTGAACTGCCTTTTAAAACTAGTAACCAAATGTGTGAGTCATTTAGCCTGTACTATTTATCGTTGAACATCGGGTTGGTTAACTCATCCTCTAGACACTTTAAGGCACAGCAACTCCAATTTATGGTTGAACATCGGGCTGGTTAACTCATCCTCTAGACACTTTAAGGTACAGCAACTCCAATTTATGGTTGAACATCGGGCTGGTTAACTCATCCTCTAGACACTTTAAGGCACATCAAGTCCAATTTATGGTTGAACATCGGGCTGGTTACCTCATCCTCTAGACACTTTAAGGCACATCAAGTCCAATTTATGGTTGAACATCGGGCTGGTTAACTCACCCTCTGGACACTTTAAGGCACATCAACTCCAATTTATGGTTGAACATCGGGCTGGTTAACTCACCCTCTGGACACTTTAAGGCACATCAAGTCCAATTTATGGTTGAACATCGGGCTGGTTAACTCACCCTCTGGACACTTTAAGGCACATCAACTCCAATTTATGGTTGAACATCGGGTTGGTTAACTCATCATCTAGACACTTTAAGGCACATCAACTCCAATTTATGGTTGAACATCGGGCTGGTTAACTCATCCTCTAGACACTTTAAGGCACATCAACTCCAATTTATGGTTGACCATCGGGCTGGTTAACTCATCCTCTGGACACTTTAAGGCACTGCAACTCCATTAGCCACGGACAGGTCAGAGTTTGATGACTTTGTGTGTATTTGTTGAAGATTCTACTCCACAGGGAGCTGCCAAAGTTTTGATTGTGTCTGTTGTGAGTTAAATTTAATATGTTGGCAATATTAGCCATCTCTAACTTTCAGTAATATTCTCATTTACAGCTGGATAGACTGGAGCGTGACAAGACAGAAGATCGAACCCGGTCCCTTTGGCACAAGCGACAAGCACTGTATCCACTTGGTCACTCAGACGCACAGTATGTATACCACCTCTATTAACCTTACTACCAGTAGTAGTCTTTGTGCGCATGTGTGTGACAGCAGCAGACACAATGAAATTAGAGCTCACAGGAGTAGTCTTTGTGCGCACGTCTGTGACATCCACAATGAAATTAGAGCTCACAGGAGTAGTCTGTGCGCACGTCTGTGACATCCACAATGAAATTAGAGCTCACAGGAGTAGTCTTTGTGCGCACGTCTGTGACATCCACAATGAAATTAGAGCTCACAGGAGTAGTCTTTGTGCGCACGTCTGTGACATCCACAATGAAATTAGAGCTCCCAGTCTTCCAGTGGAACTGCAAGACAAGCTCTATGGCAGTGTCGACAGCCTCAGGATGACCGCCGCTTTTTTCGAAAAAATAATGGTTACTGTCTGACTGGTACGGAGAAGAAGAAGAAGAAGAAGAAGAAGAAGAAGAAGTATTTATACTTTCCCTAACATATAGCAGGACCACGGTAGCTATATAACTTTTGCTTTATTCTTCTTTTTCCCCACGCTTACCTCTCCAACTCTAATTTTCCTTTCTCTCTCTGTCTCTCTTTCTCAATTTCACTCTGTTTCTCTCTTTCTTTCGTTCTCCTTTTGCTATTTTCTCACATTCCGTCTGTCTCTCGCATTTTCATGTTGCTTTCTCCCCCCTCCCCCTGTCTCCCTCTCTCTCTCCCTCTCTCTCTCCCTCTCTCCCCTTGTCCCTCTCTCTCTCCCTCTCCCTCTCCCTCTCCCTCTCTCCCTCTCCCTCTCTCTATTCATCTCTCTTTTCCTTTCTCTCTCCGTCTTTCTCGTTCTCCTTTTTCCATGTTCTCACATTCCTCATTCCCTCTGTCGTATTTTCCTTTGCTGTCCTCCCATCTCTCTCTCCCTCCCATTCTGTCACTCGTTCTCCATTTGTCATTTTCTCACTATCCTGCTCTTACTCTATCTGTCTCTCGCTCTATGTGCATGTCTCCTTCTCTTCCCTTCACATCCATGCAAATGAACTGAACTATTCCGGCTAGCCTCACAGCTAACTTGGGAAACCGTACACTGATGTACACCGTACAAGTACAACTTCTCTGTTTGCACCATCTATTTATATAGGCAATCTTGTGTTGTTGTTTTGAGCTTCTCGTTTGGAGTTGAATTAACTCTTGGCGACGTGTTTTTTTGTGGCTGGTTACAGTGGCTCTTCTTACATCCCGAGGTGTACTTGAAAAGGTGGACTATGTTGGGCCAATAAACTCAAAACTGGGGATTAGTGCCAATTTCCACTTCCTTGGTGAGGCTGTTGGGGCAAAAGGTGGACCATTGTGGGCCAGTAGTCTCACCACTGTGGGGATTAGTGCCGATCTCCACTTCGTTGGTCAGGCTGTTGGGGCAAAAGGTGGCCCAGTAGGCTGACCACTGTGGGGATTAGTGCCGATGTCCACTTCGTTGGTCAGGCTGTTGGGACAAAAGGTGGCCCAGTAGGCTGACCACTGTGGGGATTAGTGCCGATGTCCACTTCGTTGGTCAGGCTGTTGGGACAAAAGGTGGACCAGTAGGCTCACCACTGTGGGGATTAGTGCCGATGTCCACATCGTTGGTCAGGCTGTTGGGACAAACGGTGGACCAGTAGGGCTCACCACTGTGGGTATTAGTGCCGATGTCCACATCGTTGGTCAGGCTGTTGGGACAAACGGTGGACCAGTAGGCTCACCACTGTGGGGATTAGTGCCGATGTCCACTTCGTTGGTCAGGCTGCTGGGACAAACGGTGGACCATTGTGGGGATTTAGTGCCGATCCAGCCTGATTCCAGGAACTCTGACAAAGACGTCAGGTGAGGGATGGTTCTTGATCAATGTGTTTCACCTGGCTTTGATTACTCTTCACTACCACCTTGATCAGTATGTTTCATGAGCGTGGTTGCGGGAGAAAACGTCCGTTTCACAATCCCATGTTCGAATAATGCCGTGTCCAGTTTGGCAGATACGGATTCTTTTTCTCTTTGCGATCACGTGCGTTGCTGCATTCTGGGTTACCGCCAGACTGAGGGTATTGCCACTGGCCAAAGGTAGCTTTTGACAAAAGAGTGAGGTTGATAATCAGCGCATTACCTTCCTCACTATGATCCATATGCATCCCAAGCTAAATCATCAAAACAAAACCGGTCTAATGATGTGGCCATCATCGCCTGCTAGGGGCAACTAATTCTTCTCTCCCACCTTGGTCAGTATGTTTCACATAACCCTGATTACTTCTCCCACCTTTGTCAGTATGTTTCACATAACCCTGATTACTTCTCCCACCTTGGTCAGTATGTTTCACATAACCCTGATTACTTCTCCCACCTTGGTCAGTATCTTTCACATAACCCTGATTACTTCTCCCACCTTGGTCAGTATGTTTCACATAACCCTGATTACTTCTCCCACCTTGGTCAGTATGTTTCACATAACCCTGATTACCTCTTCCAGCGTGATCAATATGTTTCACATGACCCTGATTACTCTTCTCTCCCACCTTGGTCAGTATGTTTCACATAACCCTGATTACCTCATCCAGCGTGATCAGTATGTTACACCTGGCCCTGATTACTCTTCTCTCCCACCTTGGTCAGTATGTTTCACATAACCCTGATTACCTCTTCCAGCGTGATCAGTATGTTTCACCTGACCCTGATTACTCTTCTCTCCCACCTTGGTCAGTATGTTTCACATAACCCTGATTACTTCTCCCACCTTGGTCAGTATGTCTCACATAACCCTGATTACTTCTCCCACCTTGGTCAGTATGTTTCACATAACCCTGATTACCTCATCCAGCGTGATCAGTATGTTACACCTGACCCTGATTACTCTTCTCTCCCACCTTGGTCAGTATGTTTCACATAACCCTGATTACCTCTTCCAGCGTGATCAGTATGTTTCACCTGACCCTGATTACTCTTCTCTCCCACCTTGGTCAGTATGTTTCACATAACCCTGATTACTTCTCCCACCTTGGTCAGTATGTCTCACATAACCCTGATTACTTCTCCCACCTTGGTCAGTATGTTTCACATAACCCTGATTACCTCTTCCAGCGTGATCAGTATGTTTCACCTGACCCTGATTAATTCTCCCACCTTGGTCAGTATTTTTCACATAACCCTGATTACCTCTTCCAGCGTGATCAGTATGTTTCACCTGACCCTGATTACTCTTCTCTCCCACTTTGGTCAGTATGTTTCACATAACCCTGATTACTTCTTCCAGCGTGATCAGTATGTTTCACCTGACCCTGATTACTCTTCTCTCCCACCTTGATCAGTATGTTTCACCTGACCCTGATTACTCTTCTCTCCCACCTTGATCAGCATGGCTTCACCTGACCCTGATTATTCTTCTCTCCCACACTGATCAGTATGTTTCACCTGACCCTGATTACTCTTCCCTCCCACACTGATCAGTATGTTTCACCTGACCCTGATTACTCTTCTCTCCCACCTTGATCAGTATATTTCACATGACCCTGAATACTTCTCCCACCCACCTTGATCAGTATATTTCACCTGATCCTAATTACTTCTCCCGCACACCTTAATCGGTATATTTTACCTGACCCTGATTGCTCCTCCCGCTCACCTTGATCATTATGTTTTACATGACGCTGGTGATTCTTCTCTCGCCGTAGATTATCAAACAAACAACGTGTTTCTGCCAACCCACTCTGAAGACATCAGCTGGATCAATAAACGCACAGGCTGTTTACAACATACCCATACCCACTATTGCTTCCCTATTTCCTATTCTTTACTTGTTTATCAATCGATCAGTCAGTCAGTCAATAAATCAATCAATTGGTCAGAACCTTTTCAACAAATATACAACACAATATCAAATGCTGACATGTCCATATCTGTTTTGTGACTTAATGTTTATACAGGATGAGATCTCCAGCCACATACCCGGTCCTCTTTAGTCGCTTTATACTACATGCCAAAAAGGTGACAGTGTTATTATTCTTTGCTTATCTCTTGGGCCCCTTCAACACTCTAGCAATAAATTGTTAGTTATGTATTGTGTCCATAATCACAACCAAAATGTCGACGACTTACACTTGTGTTCACGGAAACGTGTCATTGTTTTCAATGTGGACTAGTTAATTCGATCATTGTTTGTGTTGTCTCCCCTTCCACTTTTTCTGGCCTGAGCCTCGGCTATAGGAATTAGTACAACGATTAGACATGTCATATTTTCATGGTCTAGTGCACACGGCTGGACTTCACGAGATTGGCGCCCTTCGGCCAAGTTGCAGACAGCGTCGGTTTTGGTGTGACTTTGACATGTAGACACGTGACTATAATGAACTAGAACACGTCGCCCGGAAGAGATGCCCAACACATCACTCACACACTGAGGGTTGTCCCTACAACCTCTTGCTGTTATGGGTGGGTAGATGTCATCCCCCACATCCGCTGCCTTGTGGGATACCTGTTCATGGGAAAGGCTTCGGGAGTAAACCCGAAGAAATCATCTGCAACTTATGTTATCTCCAGTCGTCTCGATAATGTCTTCCAGTCACTGGCCAAAGGTAGCTCAGGACGAGAGAGAGATTGACAAAAGGTCCCAGTTCGGTCCTCACTTCAATCAAAATCACCGTGCGTCACCCATTTTAGCGGACACAGCAAGAGAAAAGACTGTCCAAACAGCTGAACAAAGAGTGGTCTTTATCACTTGTGGTGGACGAGCTGAACAAAGAGTGGTCTTCGTCACTTGTGGTGGACGAGCTGAACAAAGAGTGGTCTTCATCACTTGTGGTGGACGAGCTGAACAAAGAGTGGTCTTCATCACTTGTGGTGGACGAGCTGAACAAAGAGTGGTCTTCATCACTTGTGGTGGACGAGCTGAACAAAGTGGTCTTCATCACTTGTTGTGGTCGAACATCATCATCCATAATCTAGAGAGGGACGTCACTTTCAACCACAGAACGAGACTTTGGTTGTGCTAGGCTGTGCTGGAGTCTTGTTGATGTGGCAGCCGGCCTGGGATTAACAACTGGTAACAAAGTCCTGTATCAGACACTGCCGGCGGAGGAAGTGTTCTAAACGTCATAGTTTGTACGGTGTGGGACACCAGTTCCATTCGTCGCTGCCATTCCTTTCCTAATCGAAGGTAAAGGCACCCTTTTTTAAAAAATGAACCCGTTTATAGCTGGGTCGACTCTAGTGTGCCAGTATGGGGAATTGAACCACGTAAAAACCACGTTAACGGCTGTCAAGAACCAGCACACAAATGAACTCGGCGCTCTACTAGACAGACTGGCTTGAACGCCTGTCCCAGTGCTTTATAAAAAAGCATAGTCCAGTTGATACCGACCCACTGCAACATTCCAGACAACAAGGATTCGGACAGACTCGTCAGAGAGGGAGGGACATTGCACAAAAATGATAAGCAACCACATACGAAGAGACACAAGCAGCCATCAAGGCTACCTACAGAGCAACATGAAAAAAAAAATACCTCTCTGGTGACATAGAAAACAATAACTACCACCAGCTCTCCAGGCGAAACCATGTGATCATTCTCCGGCTACGTACAGGACACAACAGACTGAGATGTCGTCTATACAATAAGTTCAAGACTGGCACTACGGACTTTTATGCCTGCCTCAATGACAGCAGAACACAGTTTGCAGTCCTGCCCATCGTATACCGATAACAGATGTAGCATTTAGCAACAGCCAGTGTCCGTCCACGAGAATCTGTACCGAAGTACCTGGGCCCCAAGTCGTCTGTTGCCTTCGTTAGAGTCATTGAAGTCGAGGTCTGAGGACGAACGAGGAAGAAGAAGAAGAAGCGCCGAGTACCTTTGCTTTGAAAAGCGGGCATTCTACCACTTCAGCACTGGTTAAACGCGTGTACTTTTGCAGTGAAAAGCGGGCATTCTACCACTTCAGCACTGGTTAAACGCGTGTACTTTTGCAGTGAAAAGCGGGCATTCTACCACTTCAGCACTGGTTAAACGCGTGTACTTTTGCAGTGAAAAGCGGGCATTCTACCACTTCAGCACTGGTTAAACGCGTGTACTTTTGCAGTGAAAAGCGGGCATTCTACCACTTCAGCACCGGTTAAACGCAGATCTGTTCAATATTATGTTGTACATGTCGGAACATTAAAATTTTTTTTAACTGGAAAAGAAAGAAAATGACACAGCCAGCTACACACAACAATCCAGACATACTAGGATATACAGATAACGATATCAAAATAAGAATACACAAAATGTGAGAGAATATATCATTGCTTTGAGGAACTTAATAAGGAAATCAAAATAAATAGAAGTCAAACACAAACATACAAATCTTCAACTGCAATGTCAATTCCGTTCTATTATATGGATATAAACAATAAAAACAACAAAACATAAAGGTGAAGATATTCGTAAATGGGAGGATGCGCAGAATACAGAGATTACACTTAAATGATAACACTCACTAATGTGAAACCGAAAGAACCAGACAGATATCAGTGGAACAGAAGAGAAGATTCTAGCGTTGGATAGGACACGTATTAAGGAAACAAGCTGATAGTATTACAATAGGGTATCTGTTCTGGAATCCCCAAACAAGAGAATTAGCGGCAGACCAAAACACAAAGAGAAGAAAGCTCGAGAAAACATCATGGCAACCGGGAGGAGGTGGGCACAACTAGCATGTATGACCTAGGACATAAGCAGTGCGCGTGTATTTGTTGAAGACCTGCGCAATCAAATCACATCCAATCACTTCTCTCAGTGCATCGGCCATTGATCACATCTCGTCAGCAGACATGTTCTTGTACAACTCTTTCTGCCTCACTCCAGGTGTAACCATTTAATCGTAGTACTCTCCCACATCCCATATCTATGTATTTCAGGTCTACCTAACTGGTTTCTCCACTTCTTCTTTCTCTCGCTCTCTCTCTCTTTCTCTCCCCCCCCCCCGGACTCCCCGCCCCACCACACACCCCCACTCGCCTTGAGAGCCTCCATAGCTATGTTGGATTGTGTGTTTCTTCGCGTATGTCCCACCAATGGCCAATTTTCTTCTGTTAATTTGCTGTTTAACAGCGGGCTGAAATGTTTTGATTGACTGATTACAATACCAATCCATCATGTAATACAAATATTGCCACAAGATTAACACGCACACACCTGAGTTGAGATCACTAAGAGATCAGCTGCTATAACCATTTTACCAAACATAGGTTCTTATAATATGTTCATTACAACCATTTTACCAAACATAGGTTCTTGTAATATGTTCATTACAACAATTTTACCAAACATAGGTTCTTGTAATATGTTCATTACAACAATTTTACCAAACATAGGTTCTTGTAATATGTTCATTACAACAATTTTACCAAACATAGGTTCTTATAATATGTTCATTACAACAATTTTACCAAACATAGGTTCTTATAATATGTTCATTACAACAATTTTACCAAACATAGGTTCTTGTAATATGTTCATTACAACCATTTTACCAAACATAGGTTTTTATAATATGTTCATTACAACCATTTTACCAAACATAGGTTCTTATAATATGTTCATTACAACCATTTTACCAAACATAGATTCTTGTTCTATGTTCATTACAACCATTTTACCAAACATAGGTTCTTGTAATATGTTCATTACAACCATTTTACCAAACATAGATTCTTGTTCTATGTCCATTACAACCATTTTACCAAACAGATTTTGGTACTATTTAAAGTATAACAATTTTACCAGACATTAATTCATATACAATGTAAGTTATAACCATTTTACTAGACATTGGGGGGGCGGGGGGGGGGGGGGGAAGGGGGGGGGGCGGCGCTCGCGTTCACGACAACTTATCGCTTATCGAACATCTATCTTTTATTTTCTCTTTCTCTCTCTCTCTCTCTCTCTCTCTCTCTCTCTCTCTCTCTCTCTCTCTCTCTCTCTCTCTCTCTAGTATTTTCACTTCACGTTCATTCTTCTTCATTCTAATTTAGTCCACTTTGTCAGTAACCTTGCCAAAACTCCAGCCTCCGCCACAGTCATACCCAGGCATTTCTGGATATCTTGGTGCCATCGTCTTCTTGTTCTACCCCTTCCTCTTTTGCATGGCACCATACCTTCCATCACTATATATATATATATATATAAATAAATACACACAATTATATACACATACATACATATAATTAATTATATACATGCACGCACGCACATACATACACACATACCTACACATAAACAGAAACATACACACACACTTACATGCACATAAATACACTCACATGTTGTTTCGGATCCAAAAACGTCCGGGCTCTCGTCCTTCCACCCAATGCCATGTAATGGTATCTGCACCTGTTTGCCAATAGTATGCGCTCATATTGACGTACTTCATATATGCACGCAGAAATAAACGCACATATACATAGAGACACAAACATGCACCAAAACACATGTACACACATATGAACATACATACATGCACATAAACACACAAACGTAGACATACATGTATATACAAGCACATATACACCCACACAAACGCACGCACACACATGCAGACACAGTGAGGCGGCAGGCCACAACCATTATGGTAATGTGAGCCATACACGACCTAGCTAGCTAGAACTGAATTGCTCGGATCGATTCGCAAATCGCAGAGTATTTAAATAAGATGTGCATTTATTTGAGCTTGTGGGACTGGAGAAATCAAATACGAGCCCATTACGGCGTGCCAACGCTCGATTTGTCTGCAATCTTTCTTGTAACTGTTTAGTCAAGTGTCCACAGCAGCTCTGCTTGTGGTATCATTCATGTTATCGGGTTGTGATTCTCATGACGTCAGCACTTTGTGCTGTGGTTGGAGACCAGCCGAGGCACATGTCACATGTGATAGATGGCCCACTCAATGATTCTGTTTGTGGAGCAATGGAGAGTGCTTACTTGACTTGACCTTGACGCGCTTCTACGATCTGCCATTAGGTCTTGTCTTTCTCTTCTGATTTATAGTTCCTAGAGAATTGAGTAGCCAGCTCCATGCTCAACCCTTCTCAGTCAGACTTGACTTAGTCACCTCTATCCTACCGTGTGTGGGAAGAAACGGGGATATGCCCAATTTCACTTCACATGTAGCATGGTCTCACCACTGCTCTTCACCTGTAGCATGGTCTCACCACTGCTCTTCACCTGTAGCATGGTCTCACCACTACACTTCACATGTAGCATGGTCTCACCACTACACTTCACATGTAGCATGGTCTCACCACTACACTTCACCTGTAGCATGGTCTCACCACTGCTCTTCACCTGTAGCATGGTCTCACCACTGCTCTTCACCTGTAGCATGGTCTCTCCACTACACTTCACCTGTAGCATGGTCTCACCACTACACTTCACCTGTAGCATGGTCTCACCACTACACTTCACCTGTAGCATGGTCTCACCACTACACTTCACCTGTAGCATGGTCTCACCACTACACTTCACCTGTAGCATGGTCTCACCACTACACTTCACATGTAGCATGGTCTCACCACTACACTTCACATGTAGCATGGTCTCACCACTACACTTCACCTGTAGCATGGTCTCACCACTACACTTCACCTGTAGCATGGTCTCACCACTACTCTTCACCTGTAGCATGGTCTCTCCACTACATGTTAAGTCGGGGTCAGGCAAAACACACTGGACAAGACCCCCACCTTGATTTCCTCGTAGCCCATCCTGGAAACATGCTGTGTTCATGGCAGCCTGGCCAACAAGGTGAGGGATCGACGTTATCCCGTAGTAGTGAGTGACACGCAGATGAAGCCAGGCATAGCACAGCCTCCTAGAGGATCACGGTCCACCTTCATCAGCACGCTCGGGATGTGAGAAAAGCTACTGCAACCAGCGACTTAACGTCCTTCTTAGGGTGCATAAAAAAGTAACCTACTCTTTGTGGGCATTCGCAAACAACAACAACAACAACGTATTGTTAGTCTACAAAATAGTCAAACATCCTCATCTCCTATTTGTTACACGTGTCAACTATATCAGCCGCAGTATGAGAGGTTGGAACAAAACATGACAACATAACCCGTGAGTGAATACGTTTAGTCCATGTATACATACCCTTTCTATCTAGTCAATAGCAGTGTATACGAACAGTTTTTAATACGGAATATCTCCCAAGGTCTTACCACAGAGCCGGCCGGCTCTGCCAGTTTTGGTCAGTCGATATTCAGGTTGCAGTCTTCACTGAGCACGATTCCGTTAAGATGTTAAGACATTGACACATACCCCGTCAGACGGAGGGCGGCCAAACCGCCCGGTCGTGTCAGTGTTCTCGTCTCCAGGAAATTAACAGAGGCAGTGAAACACACCCACTTAGCGCATGTGGGGAAGTACATTCCTAGAACTGGTGGATCTGAGAGATATTCATCATGATCCATACTGTCCCCTCTTGTAGTTAATTATAGGAAATAGGTCAGCAACATTGCTAGTTATTTCGTGCGATTAACGTTTCGCCTTTTCGTCTCAAGGGAAATATATGACAACCACTGCAGCTGACCCACTTGCAGGAAGTCTGTATCCAAGCATATTCAGCTGACGTTTTAATGGCATTGGTTTTACATGATGAGGTTGCTGGCCTCATACACCACCAACTTAGTAGGGTTTCACGACATGATTGGAATTATAAATTAAGCCTATTGTTTTGACCATATGGACCACTCAGAATATATTTAGAAAATATACAAAGCCTCTACAAGCCAATTATCACACAAAACCTTCACATGGCCAAATATCATACAAAACAGTCACAAGCTAAATATAATACAGAACCGTCACAAGCCAAATATCATAATAAACCGTCACAATCCAAATATCATACAAAACCTTCATAAGTCAAATATCATACAAAACCTTCATAAGTCAAATATCATAATAAACCGTCAGAAGCCAGATATCATACTAAACCGTCACAATCCAAATATCATACTAAACCGTCACAAGCCAAATATCATAGTAAACCGTCACAAGCCAAATATCATACAAAACCTTCATAAGTCAAATATCATACAAAACCTTCATAAGTCAAATATCATAATAAACCGGCAGAAGCCAGATATCATACAAAACTCTCACAAGTGTGTGTGTGTGTGTGTTCGCGCGTGCGTGTTGTGTAATGCTTTGGGATGCAATGTTGTGGAGTATGGGTATGGTGTAATATGTTGTAATGTAAGAGGAAGTGAGCGAGAGTGAGAGAATGCGTAAATGGCAGAGAGTGTTTGAGAGTTAGTATGAGAGTTAGTAAGATCGAGTGCGTGAGACAGACAGAGATAGAGATGGAGAGAGATAGAGAGAGCATAGAAATTGAGGGAGTACATTTATTCCGCTGTTAAATGAAATCTCTAGCGAGTCTAAATGAAACACGTCAAAAATAAAGCAAACAACAAACACATTCTAAGACATTTGTTGATCAAAATCAATATGTCACATCACTACAATAGGGTGTCCTGTCTACCGTGTGTGCGTACTTCATCGAGTGTACAAAAGCCGTGGTTCTCGTCTGCTGGTCTGCTTTTGTAAGACTACATTTGAGCCAATTGTGTTTTGTCATCGCCGTTGGTGTAGGGTTTTCTTAGCCTTCATGTAAGTAGCCTTCATGTAAGTAGCCTTCACGTAAGTAGCCTTCATGTAAGTAGCCTTCATGTAAGTAGCTACACTTAAGTCGTCAGTGTAATAAGTCTGGGCTCTTGGGAAGCAACAGGTTCGAGCAATTTAGCAAAATGGCTGGCTGGGACAAATGTCCTCGGCGTTCTACATACATCGCTCTCCACACAGCGCTCTGTACACATAAATCTCCACACAGACCTCCCCACATAGACTTCCACACACAGCGCTCTGAACAGATATATCTTCACACAGCGCTCTGAATACATAGATCTTCACACATCGCTCTCCACACAGCGCTCTGAATACACAGATCTCCACACATCGCTCTGAAGAACATAGATCTTCACACAGTGCTCTGAATACATATATCTTCACACAGTGCTCTGAATACATAGATCTTCACACATCGCTCTCCACACAGCGCTCTGAACACATAGATCTTCACAAATCGTTCTCCACACAGCGCTCTGAACACATATATCTTTACACAGATCTCTGAATACATAGATCTTCACACAGCGCTCTGAATACATAGATCTTCACACAGCGCTCTCCACACAGCGCTCTGAACACATATCTTTACACAGCGCTCTCCACACAGGGCTCTGAACACATCAATCTTCACACATCGCTCTGAACACATAGATCTTCACACACAGACTTCCCCACACATAGATCTTCACACACATACTTCCCCACACATAGATCTTCACACACAGACTTCCCCACACATATTTACCTGCCTATCTAATAATATCACTGGACCCATGACTAAATATGATATGTTAGATTCTGAAGTCCTTAACCTAACTGTTCCCATGTGACTACACGACTAAATCGGAGCCTTTTGTGTAATTACACCATTGATTTGTCTCGAGTTTTAATTAACCCGAAGCTCGGTTAGTAGTCTGACTTTGCTTCTCGTCTAAACTTTGGGTGTGACGCTTCTGACAGGAGTCTATGTTTGTATAAATGTTGGACATGTTGTCGAAGTTAATTCTGACAGGAGTCTATGTTTGTAGAAATGGTGGACCACGTTGTTGAAGTTAATTCTGACAGGAGTCTATGTTTGTATAAATGTTGGACACGTTGTCGAAGTTAATTCTGGCAGGAGTCTATGTTTGTATAAATGGTGGACACGTTGTTGAAGTTAATTCTGACAGGAGTCTATGTTTGTATAAATGGTGGACACGTTGTTGAAGATAATTCTGAAATCAATTATGACGGACTTCCGATATTGACTTCAAATCACTTGGTTATTTCCTAACACAATAACTAGAGATTACACTTGCCTTTCCTAGATAGCTGGATATTGGAACTTAAAAATTCTCGTGGACAGTTTGTCTAGGCTAAAACGACCTCTCACTCTAGTTCTGTAACGCTGACTGAATCTTTTTTACTATCTGAACTCCTTTGCGCGAACTCTCACTCTCTGGCTGTCGCTTCTGTCCATCTCGCCTTTTGTATTCCGGCAGGCTTTTATACCATCTCAGTTCGCGCGCCGTTGTAGCGATATCGAACGCTTTGTACACTTTTTGAAAAAAATTACGCGATGATACGTTCTAGAAAATTCTAGTAGGCTAACTCAGTAACATTACTTGTGGAGTGTATAGCCTGTTTCTGATGTTTCCAATGACAGGATTAAACCTGCCTTTTTTTAATGCGGTTATTTGTCTATGGTTGACCATTTAAATAAAAGATGTTTGTTATGCATTCTGAATGCTAAGCTATTATTTATGGGCTTAAGGGTTTAACTCCTTAAGTGACTAAATATGTCACATGTGTGGGGTACCAAGGGTTTAACCCCTTACGTGATTAAATCTGTCACATGTGTGGGGTACCAAGGGTTTAACCCCTTAAGTGACTAAATCTGTCACATGTGTGGGGTAATAAGGGTTTAACCCCTTAAATGACTAAATCTGTCATATGTGTGGGGTACCAAGGAGAGTACTTAGAAGGGGTTTAGGGTTTCAAACCTGCTAGTGAGTAACTATTTTTGCGGCTCGAAGGTAGAATACTTTTTGAACACTCCCCGTGTATGTTATATATATATATATACACACACACACACATATATATATATATATATATATATATATTTATAATATTCAATAATATGATTCCATGGTCTTAGTTAAGTACATTAAATTGAGAGCCTGTGTAGTAGAGTGAGTGTTAAAGCACTCTATTCTCATGACAAAGGTAGCTGGTTTCTGCACCACATTATTTGAGGTAAAAGAATAAATGGAGATGCGAACTTGCACCGACCATCTTCGGTATGGTGACTTCAGCTATGCTGACAGGCGTCTTCAATGGCAGCGAGTCTGGCATACCATTTTTTTTAAAGTCTGGGTCGCAGCTTATTGAATCCCTGCAGACTGAATGCAAGAACCTAGATGTTGCGCCATGCGACATGTGGACGTTATTTGCGTGAGACTGTACTCTCATCAGTTGTTCAGAACAAAATATACCGGAAGGCGTGCTCTCTGCTGTTTGTGACAACTTTGACTCGACCATTAGCGTAAATACAAAATTAAA
Source organism: Ariolimax columbianus (assembly GCA_036924085.1). Lineage (NCBI taxonomy): Eukaryota > Metazoa > Mollusca > Gastropoda > Stylommatophora > Arionidae > Ariolimax > Ariolimax columbianus. The sequence continues at coordinate 52,620,464 of JAVGWX010000020.1, read as the reverse complement.
AAACCGAACTGCTGCCATGTACCAACCAACCCCAAGTATAGCGTATAAACAATCAGCGATTATTGGGATGGAACACACATTATAAGCCGTGGAAATATGTGTCTACACCAGAAACACGGGATGAGATTAGTGAGTAATGCCAATGGAACACACATTATAAGCCGTGGAAATATGTGTCTACACCAGAAACACGGGATGAGATTAGTGAGTAATGCCGATGGGACATACATTATAAGCCGTGGAAATATGTGTCTACACCAGAAACACGGGATGAGATTAGTGAGTAATGCCAATGGAACACACATTATAAGCCGTGGAAATATGTGTCTACACCAGAAACACGGGATGAGATTAGTGAGTAATGCCAATGGAACACACATTATAAAGACAAAGGCAAAGGCCGCCGTCCATCGTAGACGATGATGGCATAATTAATTTTGCTAGCGCAATTTTTAGTAAGGATTAACTGCGCTACATTTGTATCCTCACTCTCTCGTTTCGTGCCGCCCAACCCCAGTGGCAAGTCAAGGACAAGACGATTAGGGGGCGACTACGAGATGCATGGGACTTCGCATCAAGCACCCGTGAAAAAGACGGCGGAGTTTGGAGTCGAACCCACACCACCTGATCACAAGGCCGGCGGCTTAACCACTTCGCCACGGAATCTCCAAACATACATTATAAGCGGTGGAAATATGTGTCTACACCGGAAACACGGGATGAAATCAATGAGTATTTCCGATGAACTGGCCAATAGAATTAGCGAAGGCCAGCACAACTTTTGGTAGAATGCGTCGAGGAATCTCCATTTTTCTCATCCTGCTTTACCTGTGTGAGAGCTGGACTGTCTACGTTGGAGACGACAGAAGGTTGAATCACTTCCAAGTGATCTGTATGAGGTGCATACTTCATATTCGCTGGCAGGCCCATATCATAAGTTATAAAGTTCTGTCCAGAGCCAGCAAGCCTAACATTCATGCACTTTTGGAGACAGCTGAGACAGATTTACCACCATGCTCGAATGCGAAGTGAATAGCTCAGTGCAGGAAAACGATCACGTGGACCGAAAAGTCTAAAAAGACCGTTGGAAAACGTCTCTTTAAACATTTCCATCTGAAAAATCTGGCCCAGAACCTTAAGCCTGGAAAGACGCGGCCAAACATAAAAAAGGATATATATATATATATATGGTCTCTTTTCTCTGCCGTTCTCTGATTTTCGTCTCACTTGATGAAGTCAGTACATGTGAGATGGTATGTCTCCTTTGTTATATCTTCTTCTTGTCTCCCTCTCTCTCTCTCTCTCTCTCTCTCTCTCTATCTCTCTCTCTCTCTCTCTCTCGTAACACCCCCCCCCCCCACCTCTCTTCATCATTGTAGCAAGATCGTTTATTTTCTCTTCTTTAACCACTTCTGTTCATCATCTCATACCTGTCTGAATCCCTCCTATAGCCTATGCTCATCTCTCACAACACAAACGTGACCTTCTCGTCCGCTATTTCCCTATTGTTACTTGTTTCTTCTTCTTCTTCGTTCGTTCTCAATCTCCCACTACCAAACCCTGAAGAGGTAAGTAGCAGAATGTAGTCCAGAGAACGGAATGCGTTGTGTCATAGTTTACAGCTTGGCTGCGATATTTGCACCTTTCGGTCTAACACATCCGACTTCAGCAATCATTTTTTGAGTACCGGGTTAGCATTCCCTCTTCTATCCCTTCTCCTTAGCCAGTCTGCCCTGCTGCAGCCTGTTATCCAGGATCACCACGTGGAGGTGTAGAAGGGTCTTGGCAGCTCTGGTTCGCTGGCCCTGACACTAGCAGTCAGCTATGGGTCGCTGACCACTGCCGCTCATGCGCTGCTCAGCATCTTGATCCCCCGTTACTTGTTTGAAATTCCAATACGTTGACCATTTGGTTTTTCCCCACGTCTCTCTGCCTATTGTTGTATTATTACCTTCCTTTTCTAGTTTACTGCATTATCTATAGCGCCGTATACGCAGAAAATGATGTGATGTCTTTGTGCGTGTTCCCGCCTGCTGGGCGTTCTGTTTTCTGTTCATTGTCTGTTTGCTTTCAGTTTCGTCAGACTGCGAACAGACATGTGCTCCCTGTAGGTTGGGCAAAGGCACTGTGGAGCATGTTCTCCAAGTCTGTCGGGATAGCATGGCACTCTTCTGTCTTAGTATGTGACGAGTGAGACCTAATACACGCTAGGCTGTCACGTTTGTGTATTTTCGGGTGTCTTTTATATTTTGTTAGGGTTTTGTCTGTGTTTTCATTTGTTAGGGTTTTGTCTATGGTTTCATTTGTAAGGGTTTTGTCTATGGTTTCATTTGTAAGGGTTTTGTCTGTGTTTTCATTAGTTAGGGTTTTGTCTGTGTTTTCATTTGTGAAGGTTTTGTCTGTGTTTTCATTTGTTAGGGTTTGTTTTGTCTATGTTTTCATTTGTTAGAGTTTTGTCTGTGTTTTAATTTGTGAAGATTTTGTCTGTGTTTTCATTTGTTAGGGTTTTGTCTGTGTTTTCATTTGTAAAGGTTTTGTCTGTGTTTCCATTTGTTGGGGTTTTGTCTGCGTTTTCATTTGTGAAGTTTTTGTCTGTGTTTTCATTTGTTAGAGTTTTGTCTGTGTTTTCATTTAGCAAATTTGTGTATGTGTTTTCATTTGTTAGGGTTTTGTCTGTGTTTTCATTTGTGAAGATTTTGTCTGTGTTTTCATTTGTGAAGGTTTTGTCTGTGTTTTCATTTGTGAAGGTTTTGTCTGTGTTTTCATTTGTGAATGTTTTGTCTGTTTTCATTTGTTAGGGTTTTGTCTGTGTTTTCATTTGTTAGGGTTTTGTCTGTGTTTTCATTTGTTAGGGTTTTGTCTGTGTTTTCATTTGTTAGGGTTTTGTCTATGTTTTAATTTGTTAGGGTTTTGCCTGTGTTTTCATTTGGGAAGTTTATGTCTGTTTTCAGAGTTTTGTCTGGGTTTTTATTTGTTAGGGTTTTGTCTGTGTTTTCATTTGTTAGGGTTTTTGTCTATGTTTTCTTCCTCTTCTTCTTCTTCTTCTTCGTTCGTTCTCAATCTCTCACTGGCAAACCGTGAAAGGGCTTAAGTAGCAGAATGTAGTCCAGAGAGCGGAATGCGTTGTGTCGTAGTTTACAGCTTTGCTGCGATTTTTGCACCTTTCGGTCCAATACATCCGACTTCAGCAAGCATTTTTTGAGTACCGGGTTAGCATTCCCTCTTCGATCCCTTCTCCTTTGCCAGTCTGCCCTGCTGCAGCCTGTTATCCAGGACCACCGCGTGGAGGTGTAGAAGGGTCTTGGCAGCTATGGTTCGCTGGCCCTGACGCTAGCAGTCAGCTATGGGTCGCTAACCACTGCAGCTCACGTGCTGCCCACCATCTTGATTCCCCGTCTATTTTTTCATTTGTTAGGGTTTTGTTTGTGTTTTCATTTGTTAGGGTTTTGTCTATGTTTTCATTTGTGAAGGTTTTGTCTGTGTTTTCATTTGTGAAGGTTTTGTCTGTATTTTCATTTGTTAGGGGTTTTTCTGTGTTTTCATTTGTTAGGGTTTTGTCTGTTTTCATTTGTTAGGGTTTTGTCTGTTTTCATTTGTGAAGATTTTGTCTGTGTTTTCATTTGTGAAGGTTTTGTCTGTGTTTTCATTTGTGAATGTTTTGTCTGTTTTCATTTGTTTGGGGTTTGTCTGTTTTCATTTGTTAGGGTTTTGTCTGTGTTTTTATTTGTTAGGGTTTTGTCTATGTTTTAATTTGTGAAGGTTTTGTCTGTTTTTTCATTTGTGAAGGTTTTGTCTGTGTTTTCATTTGTTAGGGATTTTTCTGTGTTCTCATTTTTTAGGGTTTTGTCTGTTCATTTGTTAGGGTTGTGTCTATGTTTTCATTTGTTAGGGTTTTGTCTGTGTTTTCATTTGTTAGAGTTTTGTCTGTGTTTTCATTTGTGAAGATTTTGTCTTTATTTTCATTTGTGAAGGTTTTGTCTGTGTTTTCATTTGTGAAGGTTTTGTCTGTGTTTTCATTTGTGAAGGTTTTGTCTATGTTTTCATTTGTTAGGGTTTTGTCTGTGTTTTCATTTGTTAGGGTTTTGTCTGTGTTTTCATTTGTGAAGGTTTTGTCTGTGATTTCATTTGTTAGGGTTTTCTCTGTGTTTTCATTTGTTGGGGTTTGTCTGTGTTTTCATTTGTGAAGGTTTTGTCTGTCAGACAAACAGAAGTTTTTGTTTTTCACCATATTTAAAAAAAAAATGCTCCTGCCTGTGTCAGACAGAAAACCGTTTTTTGTTTTTCGAATACTGGTCATTTGCCTGGGTTTTGTTTGTGTCAGACGACAGACAGGCATATTTGGTTATAGCGTGTTTTGTTTGTGCTAGACGACAGACAGGCATATTTGATTATGCGTGTTTTGTTTGTGCCAGATGACAGACAAACATATTTGGTTACATCGAAGCATGTTTTGTTTGTGCCAGGAAACAGACAGACAGATATTTGGTTATATCGAAGCGTGTTTACATTCTATGTGATGTGGCATCTGACCTGGTTTTAGCCCTGACGTGGCCTGATTCTGTTAAAAATGAAAGCCCACCTTGTTTGTAAGCGCCGACCTTGCATTTCGTTGTCAGTGTTTACTTGTAGATATGATTCACGTGCTCTCATCGTTGAGGAGCAGAAATAGATCACTGATGTTTACTTTAGTTCTGGGAGATTTCAGAATATGTCGACTAGAATAGACTCGAATCTGATTCGGCGTGTTGCAAAGAGCTCTGGATCCGTTCTTTATCGTAAGATGTTAGAAACGTTTGTCTGTCAGGAATAGCTTCTTGATTTCATCTATTATTGTTAGACTAGCTGGCCAATCAAGAGTAGCTATTTGTAGCCTACATGATGTCATCAGACGTTCTGTAAAAGAATCTACATATTAGGAGAGCGAACCATTTTAAAATCGTTAATTTTGACCGACCAAGGTGGTGTTTTTGAAATACAATTGTCAATATACACACGTCGCCAGGGATTCTCATCATGGACATACTTAGAAATTTATACACACATGCAAATAATTTTTAAAAATTCATTTGACACATTATATATTCAGATATTAATTACTTTAATAGAGTAACATAGTCTCTATTTAAAAAAAGTCTTACTGACTAGATATGGCAGACCACAGCAATTCCCAGGCGACATGGCCCCTAGAAATGTTTCTATGGTGTCTAAATTTCATGACCAGTGTTGTATTTGCTCTCACAATTTTCCTCATTCCAGTATATCCTTTTCATCCAGCGCGAAACTTTGCTCCTACATTTTTCACCTGTCTCCTAGATACTAAACAAATGTGTCACCCCCAGAGAGATGGCGTATTTAATGTATGTAATGGTTATCTCATTGTGTGCACAGTACACGCGCGTACTCACCCATTGTAGAATGTATGCGGTATTGTTCCGCTTCGACTGGTTCTTAAGTGACGGCAAGGTCAGATGAAATGCATTGAATGCCCGGATTACACGCGTCTGCAGGACACATTGGCAGTCCGGATTTAACCACGCAGGATGGTCGGTTTAGACAGAATGACTGCTGGCCATATTCAAGGGACTGAATGAGGGCCTGTCCATAGGTTAGATACCTCTGGCGTAGATATTATTCGATCAAGAAAATATATTTTTGAGATGTCTTTAATTAACAAAAAAACTGTTCTGGTCCTCATCTGTACTAGTTCGTTTCTGTATTCGTTCTTTTCTGTACTGGTTCTTTTCTGTACAAAATTTTTTCTACACTGGTGCTTTTCTGTACTAAATTTGTTCTATACTGGTGCTTTCTGTACTCAATTTTTTTCTGTACTGGTTCTTTTCTGTACTGGTTCTTTTCTGTACTCAATTTTTTTGGTACTGGTTCTTTCCTGTACTGGTTCTTTCCTGTACTGGTTCTTTCCTGTACTTGTTCTTTCCTGTACTTGTTCTTTTCTGTACTCATATTTTTCTGTACTCATATTTTTCTGTACTCACTTTTTTCTGTACTGGCTCTTTTCTGTACTAATTTTTTTCTCTCCTGGCTCTTTTCTGTACTGGTTCTTTTCTGTATTGGCTCTTTTCTGTACTGGCTCTTTTCTGTACTGGCTCTTTTCTGTACGATTTATTTTCTGTACTCGTTTTTTTCTGGTCTGGTTCCTTTCTGTACTGGTTCTTGTCTCACGAGTGGTACCCATAATGTAAATAGTATGTTCACGGTAACCTTGCAAACGTGTTGTGAAAGAAGACTAAAGATGGTCGTGAATGGAGATAACAGCATCATCATGTAACACATTGCTAACTGAAGTACTCGGATACAGACTTACTTGATTGTACCAGCTGTAGTCCCGGGTCCTATGTTGCACCACAAAACACCATAATAAGAGCCGACTCTTCCCAGAATCAAACGAACAGAATCTCTCTGGCTGCGCTTCTCTATTTATTTGTTATAGATTTTTCTCGACACAATTCATTCTCACGACATATTCCCCAAGGGCCGATTTATCGCTACTTAAATGGATTACTTGGTAATAAATAATCTCCTACGTAATCCAATCCACATTTGCCTGGACAGATTGGAACCAGTGCCAGAGATTGTCTTCTTGGGCTAGAGATGGAGCTTAGAGACCCGACATTCTCCGTTGTTCTGTGTCGGGTACAGTGGCGTCCAACTTTTATTGCCACAGGATGTCTTTTGCTGATTTAACTGGAGTGGATTTAAAGGGTGAGTTCCCCGTTATCGACAAGATCCGGTCTACCTAGCCGTAAATGGGTACCTGGCTTACTGTTACTGAAAGAAAAGCAGCGAGATTGAGAATGAACTAGACCACCTCATACACATCTTAGATGTAGTGCTTCAACACTTCATTCCCGACTGCAGTATCAACAATAGGTCTACATTTAAGGATGGTCCTATAGTAGAAATATGCAACAAATATTAGTGGTATTAAGTAACACAGTTCATCATCATCATCACCACCATCATCTGTATTGGTTGTGAACACAGTTTTTATACGTTGTGTATAATTGACCTTGCCCTTTGGAAGTAGATCATGGTCAATCATTCAAAACAAACACACAAACAATATTATTGATAGAGACGTATGTGGTTTTATAACAGAATTTGAATCTAATGGATAGCAAAGACAAAATGTACAGGACTGTTTTCAACCGAGTTAAAATTGCTATCAACATCCTCACTATTCGTCACGTGGTGAAAGAGAATGAACACCTATAGGTATTCCCAGAGTGCAGTGAGGTCGACTCTTCAGAACATAACAGAAAACTGACGCTTCCAACGTTGCTTACCAGTACAGGTGTACGTGAAAGTGAAGTGATCGTTCGAGAGCAGCAATGGCCAAACGGTTTGGTCAACTGTCTTCTTACTAATGGGACGCAGAGTCAAAACCTTGTTGTTTTTAAATTGGTGGGTAAAATGAAAATCTAACCTGCACATTGCATGGCGACTGCAAGGGCAAACGGTCTTTATTCCCCAGCTTTATACATGTTCTCGGTGGACTACAGCAGTGTGATTAAGCGCCGTAGTAGCCATTTTAAGTTTCAACATTTGTTTTTGTGTTACTTATACGGTCAGTGGCAGCTGGGAAGGGTTGTGATTAGGACTGGCAGCATCGGCATGCCTCTCTCTAAAGAAGTTAATTTTCTCAAATTTCTCTCTTTCAAAGGTCTCTCTTTATCAAGTTTCTGCCTCTCAAATTTGCTTCTCATTTCTCTCGCTCTCGCTCTCTCTCTCTCTCTCTCTCTCTCTCTCTCTCACACACACAAACACATTTTTCTATCAAATCCTATTTCTCTATTTGTCTTTCTCTCGTTACATTTCTCAATTTCCCTCTCAAATGTCGCTATGCCTCTATATCTTACATTCTCCTAGTTCTTTCCTTTCTTCCTCAGTTTTATTTCTCCCTCAATGTATTTATCTGCAATGTCGCTCTCTCTTTCTCCCACCCCTCTGTTTATCTCTCAGTTTTCACATCCCAAATTTCTGACGCTATTTGTCTCCTTCTTCCTCGATTAATCTCAAATGTGTCTCTCTATCTGAGAATTTCCCTCTCTTTATTCATCTATAATTCCCTCCTATCTAGCTACCTTATTCCCTTTCATTCTCTCCCTATCTAATTCCATCTTATATCTAGATATCTTATTCCATCTCTTTCACCTCCTCTCTCATTTAATTCCTTCTCATATCTTACCCCCTCTTTCTCTCCCTATCTAATTACCTTTCCTATCTAGCCATATTATTCCCTCGCCTTCTCACCCTATCTAATTACCTCTCCTATCTAGCCATCTAATTTCCCGCACCACCTCCCGTGAGGCCAGTGGTTACTTTAAAACTTGCGGGATTCGATCGCCCACCGTTTCTGTTGATAGCTTTTGGAGACGAATGCATGGCTTCTCGACCACATCGACCCCACAGAAGACTGTCCAGTCTGTAGACAACCAGTTTCACATTCCAGTAGTGCAGTTTCAGCACAAAGTGACCAGCGGATGATGGGGATGTTCATGTCCCCCGACGCCACCTCCACACGGTCATGCTGGCGGTGAAGGAATCTGGGCTGATGGGTCTGGGGTTGTCATTGACAACTCTTTCCTGATCCGAGGGTCAGTACTGATCAGGGACGATGGTTTCACTAAACGATACATATCAATAGTATGATACTAGGTCCGTTATTTTATCTATACATCTGTCTACAGAGTTTCACTATCAGAGTGGTAGAATGCTTGCTTCTGGCAGCAAAGGTACCAGGTTCGCTTCCCGTAATCGTCACTCTCCGGCCGGTCTAGCTGCATATCCTTACTTCGCTTACTGTCGGGGATGTAAATGGACTGGCCGCCTGACGGTATTAGTCGAGGCCTTGCAGAATAAAGTTTCTAACTCTTCATCTTTGACAGCATTAGCTACGCGACGACGTTGAACATACACACACCATTCATATTCAAAGCTAAACCAGCTGTGTGAGGTTAGAGTAAACCGCTACAGTGGATATACTACAGACACATTGTAGTCGATAATGCTGTGAGAATACAGGGGATATTTCTCGTCAGGTGTTGACTTAGATAAGAGCATTCTCACGTCTCACTAGGACGTGACGCTTTCATCTCAATGTGAGATGTGGTTTCAAACTGAGGCAACCACGAGGGCGGCACCAAGTCAAGTTAGCAGACCAGTGATGGACCAGTGAACACACCAAGTCAAGTTAGCGGACCAGTGATGGGTCAGTGAACACATCAAGTCAAGTTAGCGGACCAGTGATGGATCAGTGAACACACCAAGTCAAGTTAGCGGACCAGTGATGGACCAGTGAACACACTAAGTCAAGTTAGCGGACCAGTGATGGGCCAGTGAACACACCAAGTCAAGTTAGCGTACCAGTGATGGACCAGTGAACAGACTAAGTCAAGTTAGCGGACCAGTGATGGACCAGTGAACAGACTAAGTCAAGTTAGTGGACCAGTGATGGGCCAGTGAACACACCAAGCAAGTTAGCGGACCAGTGATGGACCAGTGAACAGACTAAGTCAAGTTAGCGGACCAGTGATGGACCAGTGAACAGACTAAGTCAAGTTAGCGGACGATTGATAGACCAGTCAACATATTAAGGCAAGTTAACGGACCAGTGAACACAAGTTAAGTTAACGGACCAGTGAACACCAGTTAAGTTAACGGACCAATGCTGGACCAGTAACACACTACAGGAAGACAGTGTAGGTGTCCCAAGATAATAACTCATCATCATAATCATTATTTATCACCATCATCTTCTTCTTCTCCGTAACTTCAAAGAGCTATTCTGGGTACAGTGTTGGCGATGCTTTCTCCGGTCCTCTTATGTTGAATAGACACCTTTGTATCTGATACTCAGCAGTCATTTTGTCAGTGCCGCAGACATATTCATACTATTCTTAGTTTGTTGAACAGATGGTATCTCACTCTGTTGTGGTCTGTGTGGAGTCTAAAGATTACTACCCGCTCACCTCTGTTGAGCTGGTAATATACGTCATTTGGTTGATGACCTGTGTGCTCTGCTTCCTACTTGTTCCTGTATCTACACCTGGTAAACCTCTAGTCCTTTTCATAAGTTATACCTATATCAGGTTGAGGTAGCTTTCCACCTTCTCTTGACAATCTGTCAGCCTCTTCATTGCCAAAACATATCGCAATAATATGAAATCCAATGTATCACAACTCCCTTGAACCGGTGATAAAGCTTATAGTTCTTTAGGTCTCTATTTTTATGACTTTCCAGTCGCAACCACTGACAGCGCATCTGTCAAGATTACCACTTGTCTCTCTGGGTTTTCATATGTCATTAGAATTTCTGCTGCAGTTTTAAGGCCTCTGTCTCTTCAAGGCCTCTGTCTCTTCAAGGCCTCTGCCTCTTCTCTGCAGTTATCGTGCTTGAAAATTGTTCGTCACCACTGAAAACTATGAAAACTATCTTTGTGTACTGTTTTTGAAAATTGTTCGTCGCCACTGATAACTGTCTTTGTTTACTGTTCTTAAGGCATCGTCACCTACATTCTCTGTCGCATTTTTATTCTGGTCTATCTGTTAAAACATGGATGCAGATTTCGCGTTGGTAGTGATTTTCTTAGTGATTTGCAGTTAAGGCTCTTCTTTCCGCTTCTGTCTGGCTGCATTTTTGTCTCTTCAATACCAATGCCGGAGATGTTTTCTATCAGCTCTGGGATCCAGGTGGGAAGCACAGATTTTATTTCTGATATGTCATTTACATGATCTGTTCTCCACTTTTCTGTCAATGATACCGCACATTTGCTCCGTTTGCGTCTTCCCCTTTCAATCCCATTTATTATCTGGTACATTGGCTGGTCGATCAACTTTCTTAATGTCTCACCTTACTGTCTCTTCTGTCCTCCATTGGTTGCAGGCTCGTAGTTTTTTTAAATCAGTTCTCCAATGGAAGTTCTCTAGCTACCAATATATGCAATAGATGAGGTTGCTTCTAGTTTCTGTCGGATTTCTGAGCTTTCAATTTGACCTTCCGGGTTTCTCTGACAACCACCATTCATAGTCATCTATTTTGGAAGTTGTAATTTGTCTTTGGTGGGTCTCGGTCAGGAGTTTAATGTCCGCCTCTCTATCCTAATTCCACATACGTAATCCTTGTTCTCTATATTTGTGACAATTTTTCTCTCCTGTGGAAACGTTAACATTTATTTAATTATAGTTTAGTTTAGTTTAGTCGTATTTGGTTATAGTTTAGTTTAGTCGTATTTGGTTATAGTTTAGTTTAGTCGTATTTGGTTATAGTTTAGTTTAGTTTAGTCGTATTTGGTTATAGTTTAGTTTAGTCGTATTTGGTTATAGTTTAGTTTAGTTTAGTTTAGTCGTATTTGGTTATAGTTTAGTTTAGTCGTATTTGGTTATAGTTTAGTTTAGTCGTATTTGGTTATAGTTTAGTTTAGTCGTATTTGGTTATAGTTTAGTTTAGTCGTATTTGGTTATAGTTTAGTTTAGTTTAGTCGTATTTGGTTATAGTTTAGTTTAGTCGTATTTGGTTATAGTTTAGTTTAGTCGTATTTGGTTATAGTTTAGTTTAGTCGTATTTGGTTATAGTTTAGTTTAGTCGAAGAATCAACGTCATTGCACACAGTTTAACCCATAAATGATCTGTTCTTCTCCATGTTTGTTGGAGGGAAATCTCAGCACACTGCACGCGCTCTTTAGCATCAGTGAAGATCCCGTAATATATTGGGTAGGTTTTTTTAAACGTAATTTTGCCCGAGCAGCCGCGTTAAGTCTACTCTTTTCGATTTCCAACTGCCGAGAGATTTTTAACGTTCGCGACACTGGATACGGACGTCCGATCTCTACTACCCAGAGATCCGGGGAAATATCAGAAAGTCCTCGTGAAAAAAATCCCGGCCTCCACCATGATTTTGAACCCGGTTACAATTTAGTGTTGACCTCAAACTTTCATTGATACGAGATACATTTTGTAGGCTGCATGTGGTTTATTGGCCGCGCGTGGTCTGCTGGTCTCATATAGTAGCTGGCATCACGCGGTGTAATCTTCTAATGTCCACTGGTCTAATGTGGTCTGATGGTCCTCACGTGGATAGCTGGCCCTATGTAGTCCGCTGTCTTCACAGGGGCCCGCGTGTTTGAGACTCCCTCATCTAAAATGAGCCTGACCAGAAATTATAATTGCACATATTTGTTAAAACCTGCTTCCTTTTGATGTTTGCCGAGAGCGAACTACACTTGTGATCAAAGTACCAGTAGGGAATACGTCTGCCAAGTACATGTTCTATCACCGTGCAAACTTCAAATTCTGGATTACCCAACCAACGGAACTGGCAACTTCATCACAGCGACTATGTTGGTTCTGATGGATATCAATTCTATATCCATTTGTATTAGCACCATGTGCAATACATAAGAAAATATTGTGGATTCTGCTGTAAGAAACTATGGATGTGGTTGATGTAGCCAGGAACACGCGATAAGAGGTGCAATCAGAGGCCGTTGCAAAATGTGCTCTTTTTAACGTGCGCAACAGTGGGTTATGGGCCATTTCGTGTTGTCTGGATTCTACGTAAATCCAGCCAGGCTGGTTGATTGCCAGAACTCGATCGTTGGTATTGTATGAAACTTGGGTTATTTATGAGACATACTACATCTGAATATTGTTTGGAATACATATATAGATGCCTTGTTTGCTTTCTTCTTCCCTAAAAAGAGTTTGCGCTAACTTGTGTACATTTAGTCTACATTTTAGAAGTGATGACTTCATGTTTCGCGCTTCCAGTTTCGTGAGGGGAACTGAGACGCTAGTCCGGTCAGGCACAACCAGGGCGTCGCGTCCGTCCGGATCAGGTACAATTTACTTACCAAAAACCACTATCTGTTTCATATTGCGTTTCCTGGAAACAGTATATTTTAAAGGATGTTAGGCTAACGAGATGTGGAAGGACACAATCTCCGTAGAGGTCAGCATCACGCAGATAAACTAGATAATAAGAGTTATAGTACAAGAGTTACAGTACAAGAGTTACAGTACAGGAGTTACAGTACAAGAGTTAGTTACAGTACAAGAGTTAGTTACAGTACATGAGTTACAGTACAAGAGTTACAGTACAAGAGTTAGTTACAGTACAAGACTTACAGTACAGAAGTTACAGTACAAGAATTAGTTACAGTACAGGAGTTATAGTACAAGAGTTAGTTACAGTACAAGACTTACAGTACAGAAGTTACAGTACAAGAATTAGTTACAGTACAGGAGTTATAGTACAAGAGTTATAGTACAAGAGTTATAGTACAAGAGTTACAGAATATGTGAACTAGATAAGTTTAATGGGAAATGTAGACTTAATAGTAGAACAATTGTTACATTTCATGAAGTAACATCTCGTGAAGTTATTGTTGTACAGTGACGACACATTTCTTTAATAAATACGATAACATAGTTTGGTGCTGTGGGAAACGTTATGTTGACAGTTATATGTTGGGTTGACAGAGTTACAAGAGGAATTTGATCCAAGTTCATGTATCATAAAGCGAGAATTTAGTTTGGCTGGCATACAGGGAAGAGAATAATAGCTACATTTGGCAAAAAGAGACTCAATCCAAATTGAAGCCGATTCAGAAAGTGGAATAAATACGCCTAGAATTGCCTCTGATGAGGTCTAACTGGATATTGTTAAGGGTGACCCAAGGATCATAGAAGACATTGCGATCTTTGAAAATGGATTAGATATGGTAGAGTGAGTGAGGGTTGATGGGATTACAGCCATGCAATGACATCGAGGAATGCTGGTTGTTTATGGAAGAAACATGTCAGCATTTCTGATTGATTTTGGGTTCAAATAAAGGTCAAGGTAGTTCCAGAGAGGGCACTGCAGTCGGAGATGAAGTGTTAGAGATTTGTTATTGTAGCAGGACTAAGTTTTTTATGACTTGAAATAGCCAGTTCCCTTCCTCGCTGCCTTTTATTTCTTAACAGTAAGTCAGGTACCTATTTACAACTGAGTGGGCTGTCGTGTGTCGATAGCAACGATTGAACCTGGTATCTGTGCCGTGTGTAGCGATCCGTCGCTCAGATGTTGAGTTGAGATACATATATAGACGATAGACTGACTTTCTCGTCACAATGCAAAAATAGAGATGATAGACTAAGTTTCTCATCAGAATGTAAAAATATAGACGATAGACTGACTTTCTTGTCAGGGTACACATATAGACGATAGACTGACTTTCTCGTTACAATGCAGAAATAGAGATGATAGACTAAGTTTCTCACCAGAATGTAAAAATATAGACGATATACTGACTTTCTCATCAGAATGTAAAAATATAGACGATATACTGACTTTCTCATCAGAATGTAAAAATATAGACGATATACTGACTTTCTCATCAGAATGTAAAAATATAGACGATATACAGACTTTCTTGTCAGGGTACAGAAATAGACGCTAGACTGACTTTCTCGTCACAATGCATAAATAGAGACGATATACTGACTTTCTCGTCAGGATACATGTATGGACAATATACTGACTTTCTCGTCAGGATACAGACGATAGACTGACTTTCTCGCCAGTATACAGACGATAGACTGACTTTCTCGCCAGGATACAGACGATAGACTGACTTTCTCGCCAGGATACAGACGATAGACTGACTTTCTCGCCAGTCTACAGACGATAGACTGACTTTCTCGCCATAATACAGACGATAGACTGACTTTCTCGCCAGGATACAGACGATGGACTGACTTTCTCGCCAATCTACATATACAGACCGACTTTCTCGCCAGGATACAGACGATGGACTGACTTTCTCGCCAGGATACAGATATGAACAATAGACATACTTTCTATCATGATACATATATACACGAAAGGCTGACTTTCTTAATGGACTGACTATATTGTCAGGAGGGGGAGTAATGTACCGGAGAGTTACACAAAGAAATGATACCTGACAGAGAAGAAGGGCGTAATGACCCAAGGGAGGTGGACAGAGAGTATAGACCAAGCAGAGACTGCCAGCCTGTAGATGTGGAGGACACACCGGCCAATATAAGAGTAACGGAGGATTCAGTGATTAGCAGGAGGACTGGAGCGTGGAGCTGGAATAACAGAGCGGGTGAGGCAGGAGAAAGTCAGTACTTACTTCTGGGGGATTCAACGTGTCCGGTGGAGGTTCAGCTGGTAATTGACGTTGATCTGTGTACATATTGGCTGTGACTGGCTTGACGTGCCACTGTAGGCACTTTTCCACCCTAGCCTCTTGCTCTTTTTTACTATTTTCATTAGATGAGAACATCAGTAAATAAATCACAAAATAAACCCAAATAAGATCAATCTTGAAAAACATTTAAAAAATTGCTCTTACATTTCCTCTTATTTCTCATAATCTTCTTCTTCTTCTTGTTTTTCTTCTTCTCCTCCTGTTCCTCCTCCTCAATCGATCAACTGATGCTATGCTTCTAGCAAGGTGAGGTTCACGAAGGAGACTGTCCGTTTCAGTTCTTCGCCTGTCCCCCACAGCTTTTTGAGCATGGTCGCTCCCCTGGGCCAAACCTTTGGTTTGTATAAGTAGGACAGTCCTGCAGGATAGTTTCTGGTATTTACTTGGGTGCTCCACAATTGCAGGTCTCTAAGACCCTCTAAGACCCATTCTGTGGAGATGGGCCTTGAGTCTGCAATGTCCCTTTCTGAGTTTTGTCTACCAACATTGATAAACTTATCCCATTTCCAGCTAGCTTGAATAATCGAACCAACCCGCCATACATGTGCTTCTGTCGTAATCTCGACATGACGACCAGACCAGTCTTCATCAGGGGCATTTTTAGCGTCCTTAATTCAATTCATTGACGCACGTATGTACCCTCTTCTGCGTTCTTCACCTCTTCTGCCTGTGTTCTAACTCCCGCTACCAAACCCTGAACAGGACTTTGCAAGCAGTAGAATGTAGTCCGGAGAATGGAATGAGCTGTTTCGCTAGTTTACAGCTTGACTGCAATATTTGTACCTTTCTGTCCGACACATCCGTCTTCGGCAGAACTAGTGTATCACTTTATGAGACAAACACTTCTCATCGCAAACATGAAACACAGTCTCTCTCTCTCTCTCTCTCTCTCTCTCTCTCTCTCTGTGTGTATGCGTGCGTGTGTGCGAGCGAGAGAGAGAGAGAGAGAGAGAGAAAGCAAACCCTTAGAAAATACAGGAGGAAGCAGACCCTTACATAAAAATGCATGCCGAAGTCAGATGCACTGAATCGACAGGCGCAAAATAAAAACCGTAGTGCAACGCACACCACCCTGGGAAATAAAGAAATAAGGCGAACACATTTAAATAAAAAATAAAAAAATGGTGTGTGACCTTCTTACTGATTTACCTTTGTAGAAGCTACGTTTTGCTGCTTTCAAATCTGCTCCTATATAAGTTCTTCACTTGACCTATTTAATCTGGATGTGGTTTTACAACAACTCAACATACATTCTAGGACTTGCTGAAGAAGGAGTACATATCTCCTCTTCCTCCTCGATGTAGTGCAATGCGATGCTTTTCAGTGGGCTCATCATCAATGTTTTCGCAATGACGATCCCCACCTAGTTGATCAGGCTGATATAACACATATTGTTCTCAGGTGCAATGGCATGGGTGGGAAGTTTGGTCAGTATGTTTCATCTGACCCTGACATAGAGTGAGGCGTCTTGGTTAGTATGTTTCATCTGACCCTGACATGAAGTGAGGCATCTTGGTCAGTATGTTTCATTTGACCCTGACATGGAGTGAGGCGTCTTGGTCAGTATGTTTAATCTGATCTTGACATGAAGTGAGGGCTCTTGGTTAGTATGTTTCATCTGACCCTGACATGGAGTGATGGGGTCTTAGTATGTTTCATCTGACCCTGGCATGGAGTGATGGGGTCTTGGTCAGTATGTTTCATCTGACCCTGACATGGAGTGATGGGGTCTTGGTCAGTATGTTTCATCTGATCTTGACATGAAGTGAGGGGTCTTGGTCAGTATGTTTCATCTGATCTTGACATGAAGTGAGGGGTCTTGGTCAGTATGTTTCATCTCAACTTGACATGAAGTGAGGGGTCTTGGTCAGTATGTTTCATCTGACCCTGACATGAAGTGAGGGCTCTTGGTCAGTATGTTTCATCTTATCTTGACATGAAGTGAGGGGTCTTGGTCAGTATGTTTCATCTGACCCTGACATGAAGTTATGGGGTCTTGGTCAGTATGTTTCATCTGACCCTGACATGAAGTTATGGGGTCTTGGTCAGTATGTTTTATCTGACCCTGACATGAAGTGAGGGGTCTTGGTCAGTATGTTTCATCTGACCCTGACATGAAGTGATGGGGTCTTAGTCAGTATATTTCATCTTATCTTGACATGAAGTGAGGGGTCTTGGTCAGTATGTTTCATCTGACCCTGACATGAAGTGAGGGGTCTTGGTCAGTATGTTTCATCTGACCCTGACATGAAGTGATGGGGTTTTGGTCAGTATATTTCATCTGACCCTGACATCGAGTGATGGGGTCTTGGTCAGTATGTTTCATCTGATCTTGACATGAAGTTAGGGGTCTTGGTCAGTATCGTTCATCTTATCTTGAAATGAAGTGAGGGGTCTTAGTCAGAATCTGACCCTGACATGCTCTTTAGGGCCTATATAAACTTCTTCAGAATGTATGTCAATATTATTGTAATGCGGTGTTAACGATAACACGTCCGACTGTAAAACGAGAGTCCAGGATACAACCACTATAACATACAAGCGTGTCCCTATAAAATAGTTACGGTCAAGGTAGTCGTCCCATAGCTGACACTGCTGTCAGGGATAAAGTGTTTGGAATTTTATTGTACTAGGGTTCGAATCTTTATGTTGTGATGTGGCTAGTTTCTCTCAGCCTTTCTTTAAACAACAGAAAGCCACTAAACCGTCTACAGCTGTGTCGACTGGAATGTTTCAGAGCTTGTTAAAAGAAGTTTAAATTGTAAAGTGATAATATATTTAACAAGAAATAGTTTTTACCACAGTGGTAGGTAAAGGCAGACACTGCTGTCATGGATGAGATGTTGTATACTTTATTGTTCTAGGCCATATCATGTCTATAAGGTTTGGTGGCTAGTGTCTTTCCTCCCTGCCGCTTCTTCCATAACAGCAAGCTAGGTATACCGTTACAGGTGAAAACTGCTTTTTGTAGTAATAATAGTACTCATAATAGTAATAATAATGTGTGTAGATGGTAGTAATAATATCACCCATTGTAGTAATAATAATGTGTGTAGATGGTAGTAATAATATCATCCATTGTAGTAATAATATCACCCATTGTAGTAATAATAATGTGTGTAGATGGTAGTAATAATATCATCCATTGTAGTAATAATATCACCCATTGTAGTAATAATATCACCCATTGTAATAATATCATCCATTATAGTAATAATATCATCCATTGTAGTAATAATTATCACCCATTGTAGTAATAATATCATCTATGGTAGTAATAATATCACCCATTGTAGTAATAATATCACTCATTGTAGTAATAATATCATCCATTGTAGTAATAATATCACTCATTGTAGTAATAATATCATCCATTGTAGTAATAATATCACTCATTGTAGTAATAATATCACTCATTGTAGTAATAATATCATCCATTGTAGAAATAATAGCATCCATTGTAGTAATAATAGCTCCATTGTAGTAATAATATCACCCATTGTAGTAATAATAGCACCCATTGTAGTAATAATATCATCCATTGTAGTAATAATAATATCTATTGTAGTAATAATAGCACCCATTGTAGTAATAATAATATCTATTGTAGTAATAATATCATCCATTGTAGTAATAATAATATCTATTGTAGTAATAATAGCACCCATTGTAGTAATAATAATATCTATTGTAGTAATAATATCACCCATTGTAGTAATAATAGCACCCACTGTAGTAATAATAATGTGTGCAATTCGAAGTGATATTAAACAATGCTGCATGCTGGCTCCGACATTGTTCGGAATAACCTTTGCTCTGTTATTGAAGCTTGCATTTGGTAACTGAAGCAGTCTGCTTTCACGCTAGGTAGGATGGTTTAACCTTACAAGGCACAAGGCCAAAACGTTTAGGAGGATCACCATCAGAGACTTGCTTTTCGACGATGATGCTCTCATTTGTCTCCAACAGTCAGCAGGAACTTCAGAGCTTGATAGATAGCTGCTCTCAGGCTTGTAAATATTTTGATCTCACAATGTTTCAACAAAACAAATTTGCTGGGACAGGAAGTAGATGTGACGCCAATTCTTAGCATCGATAATTATGAACTAGTAGCTGTGCACCACTTCACATTCCTGGGATTTCTCCATCAGCACCACTTCACATTCCTGGGATTTCTCCATCAACGACAAACCATGAAACGTCACATTCCATCGCCAACTAAATAACGGAACTAATTTTGTGGCATGGTTTTATAATCAGTCCATGCTCCACACAGATAAATAAAACGGTACAAAATACAACAAATCACTGCCGAGAGTGATCCTTTCACAGAATCATGCCCTGAAACCAACGGCATAGCATCTTTGTTTCCCGAATGCGATATTATGGTTACACTGATAGTTGGTTGACACGTGCTAGCTCCGTTATGTAGTCAGCCGTGGAATGTGACGTTTCAAAGGGATTTCTCCGTTAGTCAGAAGCCCCGTACTTACAGTAGGCTGTGGGTAAACACTCTCTAGATCTAGATCGACAGTCACATTGACAAAGCTGCTGCTACATTTGCTTGCGTCACAACGCGTTTTGGGGAAACCTAGATACTGACAGTTAAAACCATGCCGTGGTGTACAATGCACGTGTCGTCTGCACGCTTCTATATGACAGAGAGACTTGAGCAGACTATACCAAACAAGAGCACATGCTTAATGCATTCCATCTACGACGCCTGCAATCCATTCTTGGACGGGCAGACAAAGTGACAAATGCAGAGGTGCGCTCCCGCACCGGTCTCTTGTACACTTCCCTTAGGCAGCGAAGACAACGATGGCTCGATCATGTTCGTCCATGGAAGATGGTCGCATTCCCAAAGATATCCTCTATGCACAGTTGGTGGAGGGCACGAAAAGAGTTCGCCGAGGACAGATAAGGTTCAAAGATGTGTATAAGCGTGATATGAAGGCCTTGGCATGAGTCTGACATCCTGGGAAGACGAAGCTGCGGACCGATCCAACTGGAGATTTACCCTGAAGGGCCGGCCACATCACGCATGGTGAAGATAAGCTTTTGCAACACAGAGACGGGAGACGGCTCTGCAGCAAGGAGTAAAAAAAGAAGCTTAGTATATAATTTTGTTAACCTCTCCATGTCGTATCGCCCTATGGTTGGTCAGTCAGGACTGAAAAGGGGTTACCGTACTGTGTTTACAAATCTGTAGCATTTCTATAAAGGTGTTCTGTCGGTGTACCGGGGAATCCGTACTTACCATTGGTCGTGTTGTTGCAGGCAAGGTGATTTATCGAATCGATACGTACATGAAGAATTTCACGTGCGCGCAAACCATATGCGCATGAAATATTCATTGGCACAAAATATATGGTATCAAATAGGAATACTTTGGGGGGGGGGGGGGGGGGGTGTGGAATGTAAGGGGGGGGGGTGGGGTCTTCTCCATAAAATGAAATTTGTTCTTTTCGTTTCTAAATCTAATTAGATAGATCTGAACTAAGCATCTCGTGTTCAGGTTAGCCTAGCCGGGAGAAATTATACATTTGCGATATATATATATATATATATATATATATATATATATATATATATATATATATAAACACACACGTTCAGAGACACACACATATTCACATAGAGAAAGAGAGATACATTCACAGAACGAGAGAGAGAGAGAGATAGATATTGACATGTTTCCCATTTATACCGACCACTCCTTGGTTGTTGCTGTTTTTGTTATAATGATGTTTGTGTCTCCTGCACGGCAGGAGGGCCGTGAGACATTTGCTGGCTAAAAACATGAACACAGAAAACAGCCTTCTGCACTAACATTATGCGTACATCTGGTCTTCTCAATATTGATGTATATGGCTATCTGAGTAGCCAGCTTTACGATCTTCCTCATCCTATTGGCATTATCGTAATTCTGTTGTGTTTTTTGTTTTGTTTTTTCTGTATAGTTACTTTCAGTTCGCCAGATGTCTTTGTTCCTGTGAGCTTATCATCATTACTCTCATGGTCTTGACTTCCTCTACCAGTTAGTTTATTATGTAGGTATTCTTGTTCCTTTGTATACCTTGTTATCATTGCTGATGTTGTTGGTGAATGTCCAGAGTGAGTTGTTTTACTCTTTAGTGGGCCAAGAAAATGACGTAAAATGGCGGTTTGTTGTAGCTGTCCTCACATCCCGAGCGTGCTGATGAAGGGGGACCGAAGTCCTACAGGTGGTTGTGCTATGCTTGGCTTCATCTGCGTGCTGCTCACTACTACGGGGATCACGTCGATCCCTCACCTCGTTAAAGCCAGGCTGCCACGAAAAAAGCCTGTTTACAGGGAGGATTGTAACAATGAGGTTACCGTCTAGTCAGGCAAAACAAACTGATCAGAAAATGTTAGCCGGGGTTAGGATAAATATACTGGCCAAGACCCTCACCTGACCTCCTTGTTTGTCATCCGGAAAATGGGCTGTTGTCGAGGACAACAGTCTGGCTAATAAGGTGAAGTTCGATGTGATCACTGTAGTAGTGAATGACACGCAGATGAAACCAAGCAGAACACAACCGCCTGGAGGACCACGCCCCAGTCCACCTTCATCACCACGCTCGGGATGTGAGGAAAGCTACTGCAACCCGTCACTTAAAGTCCTCTTCAGGGCGCACAAAAGAGTAGACCTACTCATTGTGGGCATTCGAAACAGCAACAACCATCTGTTCTTTCATTAACATTTAGATGCACAACCCTATGATATTGTTGGCTATATTGTCTTCCTCTTGTAAGTTAAGCACCACTATTTGTTCTGAAGCCAATATCCAACCTCTGATTGTTCAGGACTAGTTCTCGTCAACAATACAGCCAACACATCTATCTTAACTTAACTTAACTTAACGTTTTTATACTGGCTTAGAAGACTCTGCAGAGTCTGTATACAACTAGTTTCATTTACATCACCTTGCTCTAAAAGCTATGGGCATCTAATTTATTCTTAAATGCATTAACTGTCCCTGCCTCCACTACCTCCCCTGGCAATGTATTCCAAGTATTCACCACTCTCTGACTAAAAATTAATTTCCTAATATCTAATCTGGACCTCTCCTTAGTCAACCTGTAGCTATGCCCTCTTGTTATTGTGGGTGGCTGTATTTTAAAAAACTTCTTATAGTCTAATTCATCCATTCTTGGTCTTGAATACTCCGGCTCTAGAGGAGCAGATTACCATATGTCCTTTTTTTGTGTGTTTATAAATACCAAGTTATCCAAACTGACTTTCTTGATCTTTTCCATCTTCCTTTCCATTTATGCTTCTGGTATTCCATTTTCTGTCATCCATATTCTGTTCCAGTTCATCATCTGTAATATTCAGGGTATCTTTGTGCTGCGTCTTGTAACCATAATTGTAAGACAACGAATTGATTGGTCTGTTATATGTATTTGCATGGTGGAGGGATTGGCTCCTGCGACTTCCGTGCAGGCTGACGTATTGTAGTTCGTAGCTGCTTATTTAGTATTTGTAGCCAACCCCTAAATTAGAAAATCATTCTTCAATCTTGCTGACATATCTGGAAAGAGGGTAAACACCTTCCTCAGGAGTGATAGAGGTATACAGTTTGTTTGTTCCCATTCTGTCACTTATTGATCTTATTACGTCCTACAAATTACTGACCTATAACAGTTGGCTTTTGGAAATGACACTGATCCCTATATTTAGCCTGCTGAGAAGCCTTGCATTGCACTACCGCGAGCGAAGAAGACTCAGGTTCATCTTCTTCATTATGATCCCAGGTGGTAAGAAGAGCCACTACAACCATCTACCAAATAAAATTCATAAACAGTCGAAAGCTAACACAAGTAGAATAAACAACAACAACAACAACAACAACAACAACAACAACAACACTGGAGAGCTACTTCAAGTAGAATAAACAATAGCAGCAGCAACAACAGGAACAACAGCCATAACACCAAAAACTGCAACAGGAACAACAGCCATAACACCAAAAACTGCAACAGGAACAACAGCCATAACACCAAAAACTACAACAGGAACAACAGCCATAACACCAAAAACTACAACAGGAACAACAGCCATAACACCAAAAACTACAACAGGAACAACAGCCATAACACCAAAAACTACAACAGGAACAACAGCCATAACACCAAAAACTACAACAGGAACAACAGCCATAACACCAAAAACTACAACATGAACAACAGCCATAACACCAAAAACTACAACATGAACAACAGCCATAACACCAAAAACTACAACATGAACAACAGCCATAACACCAAAAACTACAACATGAACAACAGCCATAACACCAAAAACTACAACATGAACAACAGCCATAACACCAAAAACTACAACATGAACAACAGCCATAACACCAAAAACTACAACATGAACAACAGCCATAACACCAAAAACTACAACATGAACAACAGCCATAACACCAAAAACTACAACAGGAACAACAGCCATAACACCAAAAACTACAACAGGAACAACAGCCATAACACCAAAAACTACAACAGGAACAACAGCCATAACACCAAAAACTACAACAGGAACAACAGCCATAACACCAAAAACTACAACAGGAACAACAGCCATAACACCAAAAACTACAACAGGAACAACAGCCATAACACCAAAAACTACAACAGGAACAACAGCCATAACACCAAAAACTACAACAGGAACAACAGCCATAACACCAAAAACTACAAAAGGAACAACAGCCATAACACCAAAAACTACAACAGGAACAACAGCCATAACACCAAAAACTACAACATGAACAACAGCCATAACACCAAAAACTACAACATGAACAACAGCCATAACACCAAAAACTACAACATGAACAACAGCCATAACACAAAAAACTACAACATGAACAACAGCCATAACACCAAAAACTACAACATGAACAACAGCCATAACACCAAAAACTACAACATGAACAACAGCCATAACACCAAAAACTACAACATGAACAACAGCCATAACACCAAAAACTACAACATGAACAACAGCCATAACACCAAAAACTACAACATGAACAACAGCCATAACACCAAAAACTACAACAGGAACAACAGCCATAACACCAAAAACTACAACAGGAACAACAGCCATAACACCAAAAACTACAACAGGAACAACAGCCATAACACCAAAAACTACAACAGGAACAACAGCCATAACACCAAAAACTACAACAGGAACAACAGCCATAACACCAAAAACTACAACAGGAACAACAGCCATAACACCAAAAACTACAACAGGAACAACAGCCATAACACCAAAAACTACAACAGGAACAACAGCCATAACACCAAAAACTACAACAGGAACAACAGCCATAACACCAAAAACTACAACAGGAACAACAGCCATAACACCAAAAACTACAACATGAACAACAGCCATAACACCAAAAACTACAACAGGAACAACAGCCATAACACCAAAAACTACAACAGGAACAACAGCCATAACACCAAAAACTACAACAGGAACAACAGCCATAACACCAAAAACTACAACATGAACAACAGCCATAACACCAAAAACTACAACAGGAACAACAGCCATAACACCAAAAACTACAACAGGAACAACAGCCATAACACCAAAAACTACAACAGGAACAACAGCCATAACACCAAAAACTACAACAGGAACAACAGCCATAACACCAAAAACTACAACATGAACAACAGCCATAACACCAAAAACTACAACAGGAACAACAGCCATAACACCAAAAACTACAACAGGAACAACAGCCATAACACCAAAAACTACAACAGGAACAACAGCCATAACACCAAAAACTACAACAGGAACAACAGCCATAACACCAAAAACTACAACATGAACAACAGCCATAACACCAAAAACTACAACAGGAACAACAGCCATAACACCAAAAACTACAACATGAACAACAGCCATAACACCAAAAACTACAACAGGAACAACAGCCATAACACCAAAAACTACAACAGGAACAACAGCCATAACACCAAAAACTACAACAGGAACAACAGCCATAACACCAAAAACTACAACAGGAACAACAGCCATAACACCAAAAACTACAACAGGAACAACAGCCATAACACCAAAAACTACAACAGGAACAACAGCCATAACACCAAAAACTACAACAGGAACACCAGCCATAACACCAAAAACTACAACAGGAACAACAGCCATAACACCAAAAACTACAACAGGAACAACAGCCATAACACCAAAAACTACAACAGGAACAACAGCCATAACACCAAAAACTACAACAGGAACAACAGCCATAACACCAAAAACTGCAACATGAACAACAGCCATAACACCAAAAACTACAGCAGGAACAACAGCCATAACACCAAAAACTACAACAGGAACAACAGCCATAACACCAAAAACTACAACATGAACAACAGCCATAACACCAAAAACTACAACAGGAACAACAGCCAAAACACCAAAAACTACAAGAGGAACAACAGCCATAACACCAAAAACTACAACAGGAACAACAGCCATAACACCAAAAACTGCAACATGAACAACAGCCATAACACCAAAAACTGCAACATGAACAACAGCCATAACACCAAAAACTACAACAGGAACAACAGCCATAACACCAAAAACTACAACAGGAACAACAGCCATAACACCAAAAACTACAACAGGAACAACAGCCATAACACCAAAAACTACAACAGGAACAACAGCCATAACACCAAAAACTACAACATGAACAACAGCCATAACACCAAAAACTACAACAGGAACAACAGCCAAAACACCAAAAACTACAAGAGGAACAACAGCCATAACACCAAAAACTACAACAGGAACAACAGCCATAACACCAAAAACTGCAACATGAACAACAGCCATAACACCAAAAACTGCAACATGAACAACAGCCATAACACCAAAAACTACAACAGGAACAACAGCCATAACACCAAAAACTACAACAGGAACAACAGCCATAACACCAAAAACTACAAGAGGAACAACAGCCATAACACCAAAAACTACAACAGGAACAACAGCCATAACACCAAAAACTGCAACATGAACAACAGCCATAACACCAAAAACTACAACAGGAACAACAGCCATAACACCAAAAACTACAACAGGAACAACAGCCATAACACCAAAAACTACAACAGGAACAACAGCCATAACACCAAAAACTACAACAGGAACAACAGCCATAACACCAAAAACTGCAACATGAACAACAGCAGATGAAAACAGCAACAACAGTAGCAAAAAATGACAGCAGGAGCAACAGCAGTTGCAGCAACAGCAGCAAAAACAACAACAACCCTTGCTGACATGCCTCCTGCTTCCCCATTTTCATACTCTCAACTTTCAAGCTCTATTCGTAGTCATGTTTTTTTGGTTTAATTATTTTCTACACTCATTATTTTCCTGATATTTCAGACCAGTACTTGTTTGATTTTGTTAATCAAGTAGCTTTGTGATATTCTTATAGATAATGGCGTGCTCCTGCATGGAACTTGCTTTAGAAGGGGAGAGGCTGTGTAAGGCCGGGGACTGCCGAATGGGCGTCCAGTTCTTTGAGGCAGCAGTGGAGGCTGGGACTGATGACCTGAAAACTTTGAGCGCCATTTATAGCCAACTTGGCAATGCCTACTTTTACTTACAGGACTACGCCAAAGCTCTAGAATACCACAAACATGACCTTAATTTAGCCAGGTAAATATTGTACTTGTATACTGATAAATAATTGAACGATTGTTGATGGTACGATCACTAACTTTCCGTGTGATAACTAATACAGCTGCGTTTGTGTTCCATTGTTTAGAGCCGCCATTCTCAACCGATTTATCCTGGAAGAACCCCTAAAATAATTTTCATGTCTTGAAGAACGTTAAAACAATTTTCATGTTTTGAGGACCACTTAAAATAATTTCCATTTTTGAGGACCACTTAAAATAAATTTCAGGTATCAAGGAACCCTTAAAACCATTTTGATGTTTTGAAGAACCCTTAAAACAATTTTCATGCCTTGAAGAACCCTTAAAACAATTTTCATGTTTTGAAGACCACTTAAAATTAATTTCAGGTCTCAAGGAACCCTTAAAACAATTTTCATGTCTTGAAGAACCCTTAAACAAATTTTCACGTTTTGAGGACCTCTTAAACAAGTTTCATGTCTCAAGGTACCTCTAAAATAATTTTTAGATCTCTAGGACCCCCTAAATAATTTTCATGTCTCAAGGAACCCCTAAAATTATTTTTAGATCTCTAGGAACCCCCTAAATAATTTTCATGTCTCAAGGAATCCTTGAAATAATTTTCAGTTCTGGAGGAACACTTGAAATAATTCTGTGTTTTCAACTCCAGTATAAATATTATTACATCTACTACTCATGGTACATTAATATATCTGGTAAGATCTGTAAGTTGTCAGTATAATAATGATCAATGCTCCTTCGATTGATTTGACTTGATTCATTCTGTATATAAGACAATCAAAAAAGGAAGTCTTATTAATTGTACACTGATGTACACAGTGGCTTGGTCTCTGTACATGCATGCCAGTTAGGTTTAAAGATAAACCGGACCTTTATATGATTCAAGCGCGATCTCTTGCTGAGCCATATGGTTTGCTGAACACCAAAGTCTTAGATTTGTCTCAATATATGCTCTTTGGACTGGGTCAACTCTGAGATGCCTTGAAGGCCTGCCATTTCTGAACTTTGCTTGCTGGCACATGTAAACATGATTCACTAGATGGTTCATATTAACAAGTGACTTGACGTGATCTTTCTTGTTCCCCTTGGAACATAGATAGGCCTACAAACTAATCAATCAATCAAACAATAAATAAGTCAACCAACCTAGGGGATGGCGTGGTCTAGTGGTTAAGTGACACGGCTCACAACCCAAAGGTGCTGGGTTTGCTCCCCAATCACAGCACCGGCCTTTACCTCAGGAAAACAAACCCTTAGAAAATGATGCTGGAAGAAGCAGATCCTTACTTCTTCTTCTTCGTTCGTTCTCAATCTCCCGCTACCAAACCCTGAAAGGGCTTAAGTAGCAGAATGTAGTCCAGAGAACGGAATGCGTTGTGTCGTAGTTTACAGCTTGACTGCGATATTCGCACCATCGGTCCAACACATCCGACTTCAGCAAGCATTTTTTGAGTACCGGGTTAGCATTTCCTCTTCGATTCCTTCTCCTTAACCAGTCTGCCCTGCTGCAGCCGGTTATCCAGGATCACCGCGTGGAGGTGTAGAAGGGTCTTGGCAGCTCTGGTTCGCTGGCCCTGATGCTAGCAGTCAGCTATGGGTCGCTGACCACTGCAGCTCATGCGCTACTCGGCATCTTGATCCCGCAGATCCTTACATAAAATGCATGCCGAGGTCGGATGCACTCTACCAACAGGCGTAAAATAAAAACGTAGTGCAACGCACCACCTTTGGGAATAGAGAAGTAAGGTGAACACGGCAAAAAACCCAATCAATCAATAGGTCTTCAACAAGTACACACCAAACCAATAAATGTTTGAAGTTTTTGTGGCTTCAAGCTTCTGCAGGATGGGGTAGCCAGCCCCATGCCCAACCTCTCTTAATAAATGTCTGGTGGTTACTATTGTTTGCTGATAACACTGGACCTGCAATGAATGTTCTCCACAAATTTATGTTTCCATTTTAACTCCCAAATCTTGAGCTGTATTTGTGTGTTGTCATATTCTGTGTCCATTTTAGTACATAATGGTTTCTGTGTCCATTTTAGTACATAATGGTTTGTGTCCATTTTAGTACATAATGGTTGCAATCAATATCTTTTATCATATATTGATAATGTTATTTGTGGCTAAAGTAAGCATATATTTATTATCTATTGGTCAGGGGAGGAAGACTAACGTCTGGTCAGGCAAAATATACTGATCAGACATATTAGTCAGGGTCAGGCAAAATATACTGGCCAAGACCCTCACCTTGGCTTCCTCGTAGCATTTCCCGGAAACGTGCTGTTTTCATGGCAGCCTGGCTAATGAGGTGAGAGATCTGACGCGATCCCCGTAGTAGTGAGCAACACACAGATGAAGCCAAGCATAGCACAACTGCCTGGATGACCCCAGTCCACCGTCATCAGCATGCTCGAAGTATGAGGAAAGCTAATGCAACCTGCCACTTAACGTCCTTTTCTGGGCGCACAAAAGGGTAAATCTACTCATTGTGGGCATTCGAAACAAGAACAACTATTTATCAATACAAAAAAACCTGGAACCCAAAAGTCAACAGAAACTACTAGAAATCATAAATGTAAGCTGGAAAGAAGGGACAGTGTGGAAAGAAGCAATGCGATTCTTATATTAAAACATGGTAAAGACAGAACAAAAGCTGACGGTACCGGTCTCTTCAGTTTGCTGCACAGGTAAAATGTTGGAAATACTAGTAAATACCAGACTTGTGTGGCACCTGGAGGAAAAATAAACTGGGTTATACCACAACAAGTTTCCTTCAGACAACACAGGTTAATGGAGGACCAACTAACACACATCACACAAGAGATTGTAAATGCTTTCCAGGACAGTAAACACACACACTGGGCAGCCTGGGTAGATTTGAAGAAATCAGTTGATAAAGTGTCGAGAGCGTGCATAAATAAAAAGAACTACTGTAGTATGGAGTCTGTGGGCACATGTATAAATAGATAGACCACTTCCTTCAAAATAGGTACGCCAGATTGAAAGTGTAGGGTCAAATTCACCATAGGAGGATGGCGTGGGCTAATGGTAAAGTGACACTGCTCACAATCCAAAGGTGCTGGGTTCTCTTCCCAATCACATCACAGAGCTGTTACCCAGGGAGGAAGCAAACCCTTACATAAAATGTATGCCGAAGTCGGATGCACTAGGCCAACAGACGCAAAATAAAAACCACAGTGCAACACACCGCCTTGTGGAATAGACAAATAAGGGGAACGCCAAAATAAAAATTTAAAAACAAAAAATCTTTGCAATAGAATGAGATTGGAACAAAAAGTGCCCCACCAGTGTATTATCACCTACATTGTTCTTGATCTTCATAAACAGTATTGTGGATAAAATATCGCAGAGGGTCAACACTTAGATATAACCTGATTATCTAGCTTTGTGGGTAGCTGAAGAAAACAACAACTAAAACTGCACATTACTGGAAGGAAGAAACTTTACAAAATTTAAATCAGTGGACATCTGGGGTAGTTGTCTCGCCGCCGCGAATCAATTTCATCCAGTGTTCGTAAAGCGATCTCAGTCCCGCCAGGCGGAGCGATAGCGCGGGCTTGCGGAAAACGCTCGCCTGCCTTTCCCCGTAGAGCTATTGGGATGCGGTTTGTTGTGGCGTCTCCTCCACCGAGGTGCGCTCGTCTGGTCCGAATCAGGAAACGTGGTCCGTCCGTGGTGATTTATCTAAGGCTTATAGCAGAGCTCGACAGTACGTCTCGCTGGTGGACCGACTCTCGCAAAGAGCTTGTGACCGGCAAATGGAAAGCAGGAATCGTGCCTTCTTCTCGGGAGAAGGGCAGGCCGGCAGGCCAAATTGTCTCTAGTCCCAGTGAAATTCATCGCCGAGGTCGTTGGGATCCGTTCTGCACAGAGCGCTGCCATCCCTCCTCGAGCGAGCCCGGTCGGTCGTCTGGTGCGTATAGGAGGCCCCTGTCATGCGGTCCTAGGTCGACGGAGTGAGGGACGGGTGGAACAATCGTCCGTCCGTCCCGTCAGTCGGTCCCTGCGGCCGTCCCAGTGAGGCTTTTCACACACCCTTCCTCCGCCGAACGGTGTGTGCTGTACGTACGTCTCCGACAGATATCTGGTTGATCCTGCCAGTAGTCATATGCTTGTCTCAAAGATTAAGCCATGCATGTCTAAGTTCACACTGTCTCACGGTGAAACCGCGAATGGCTCATTAAATCAGTCGAGGTTCCTTAGATGACATGATCCTACTTGGATAACTGTGGCAATTCTAGAGCTAATACATGCTTACCAAGCTCCGACCCTCGCGGAAAGAGCGCTTTTATTAGTTCAAAACCAATCGTCGTTTCCCCTTGTGGGGTTGCGGCGTCCCCACTGGTGACTCTGGATAACTTTGTGCTGATCGCATGGCCTCATGTGCCGGCGACGCATCTTTCAAATGTCTGCCCTATCAAATGTCGATGGTACGTGACATGCCTACCATGTTTGTAACGGGTAACGGGGAATCAGGGTTCGATTCCGGAGAGGGAGCATGAGAAACGGCTACCACATCCAAGGAAGGCAGCAGGCGCCCAACTTACCCACTCCCGGCACGGGGAGGTAGTGACGAAAAATAACAATACGGGAATCTTTCGTAATTGGAATGAGT
This sequence comes from Ariolimax columbianus, assembly GCA_036924085.1. Taxonomy (NCBI): domain Eukaryota; kingdom Metazoa; phylum Mollusca; class Gastropoda; order Stylommatophora; family Arionidae; genus Ariolimax; species Ariolimax columbianus. The sequence continues at coordinate 52,588,823 of JAVGWX010000020.1, read as the reverse complement.
ACACTTTAAACCCTTTAACGAGGATCTATTGGAGGGCAAGTCTGGTGCCAGCAGCCGCGGTAATTCCAGCTCCAATAGCGTATATTAAAGTTGTTGCAGTTAAAAAGCTCGTAGTTGGATCTCAGGCGCAGGCGGGCGGTTCGGCTCGCGCCGGTTCACTGCCCGTTGTCTCCTGCCCTACCGTCTGCCGGCTCTCTCCCACGGGTGCTCTTCGCTGAGCGTCCTGGGTGGCCGGCGCGTTTACTTTGAAAAAATTAGAGTGTTCAAAGCAGGCCTCGGCTGCCTGAATAATGGTGCATGGAATAATGGAATAGGACCTCGGTTCTATTTTGTTGGTTTTCGGAACTGGAGGTAATGATTAACAGGGACAAACGGGGGCATTCGTATTGCGGCGTTAGAGGTGAAATTCTTGGATCGCCGCAAGACGAGCTACTGCGAAAGCATTTGTCAAGAATGTTTTCATTAATCAAGAACGAAAGTCAGAGGCGCGAAGACGATCAGATACCGTCGTAGTTCTGACCATAAACGATGCCGACTAGCGATCCGCAGGAGTTGCTTCGATGACTCTGCGGGCAGCTTCCGGGAAACCAAAGTGTTTGGGTTCCGGGAGAAGTATGGTTGCAAAGCTGAAACTTAAAGGAATTGACGGAAGGGCACCACTAGGAGTGGAGCCTGCGGCTTAATTTGACTCAACACGGCCAACACTGAAATGATTGACATGCCGAGATCACTTTTCTGGGGTCTAAAATGGAACTGGTGCTGGATTTAGACCCTCAGAAATCTGGGGTTATGCCCCCTGTGGCTCGGTTGGTCTGCATCCAGTGTTCTGATAAAGGAATTGACGGAAGAGCACTATCAGGAGTGGAGCCTGAGGCTTAAATTAACTTAACACGCCAATACTGTAGAATGACTGTCAAAAAGAGAGCACCTTCGTGGGGTCTAATTGTGAACATGTGCTGGTATTAGACCCACGGAAGACAGGTCAGTCTCCAAACCCCAAAATGAAAGAGCGCCTGCTACGGTAATCTGGTCTTCACCCTGCAGAAATCGCAGGCTCCAGAAACTTGGCCATTGACAAACTAAAAGCCCTCTATTGATACGTTCTGGCTAATATTGTACGGGTGCTGGAAATAGACCCTCGGAAGACAGGTCAGTTTTACCCTACAAATGACAGGGCGTTGCTACGGTAATCCTGCTAAGCCCGAGAGGAGCCGCAGACATTTGGTTCACGTACTAGGCTGATAAGCCAACGGTGCGAAGTGAGGGATTACGGCCGAACGCCTTTAAGCCAAAAATCCCGCCCAAAAGCAGCTCAGCACGAATGCAAAGGGAGGCTTCAACATGGCGGGGACCTGGGGCCCACGCTCCAGCCCCGCCCGGTCAAGCCGCAGAATGAGGTCTCTTCCGTCCGCTGATAAAAGCGGGCGGGAAGCTGCTCGATATTCACCCCATACAGCGATGAGGTATGAAATCATTTGTAGAAGACTTAGTTCTCGGTCGGGGTGCCCTAAGCAGTAGATCAGCTACCTCACTGCGAACTGCTGAGACTCAACCCTTGACCATGAGATATGTCCGCTCCCTAGGCGGACAACATCTCCGTGCAAGACTAGGCTTGTCACCTGGTCAAATGCACTATTTTGAGAGGAATCACAGGTCGCTGACATTTGGTCCACGTGCTTTGCTGATAAGCTACCATCTGAGGGACTACGGCCGAACGCCTCTAAGCCAGAATCCCGCCCAAAATCTCAGCACCGCTGAGATGGGAGGCTACGACATGGCTGGGGCTTGTGTCCCGGCCCGATCGAGCCGCAGGAATGCACCTGGTAAAATGCACTCCTTCCTCGCTCTTTGCATCTGTCTGCTATCAGTCATTCCAAGGGACGCAGAAGAGATGCAGTCCAGCGGACATTGCACCTCCTGCCCTATGGTGACAAGCTCCCGTGTGGCGGGGAATGCTAGGCGTACCATCACTGCAGATGAGCCGAGAAAATAAAGCGAGCAAAAAGATACCTCACTCATATGCATATGCTACGTTTCTGGCAGGACGTGACGATCCTGGGAAAAAGTCACACTGGACTGCCTCTCTTCCGGGATAGTACAAACTAGTACATAGTCCATCATAACATTGCCAAACGCTATAGACACGAGTAGGGAAGACTCGATAGTCCTGCAAGACAACTTCCTAAGAGAGACAACTCTGACCAAAAACAACTGCTGCCTTGCAGTTAGGCTGGGGACAACCAAAGGCTAAGGAGGGCAACCCTACAGAAACGCCTGTTGAAATCGGATGCACTGAGCCACTGGCTAACAAATTAAATCAGTGCAACGTAAATATCGCTGTAAACAGCGTACAATGAAGAAGAAGAAGAAATCAGTGGACTCAGAAATGGCTCCTGAACATAAGTGAGAAGAAATGAAACATATACAATCTTTACACTTCCAAATAAGGAATACAGAATCACACTGAAACTAATTGGACGTGAACTACTCAAAAAAAAGAACCACCACCTATTTAAGCGTAACACCAGACAGTAGATCAACTTTAAAAAATCAAATTGAAAAAATGTCAACAAAAGCTAAACAGAGAATGACTCAAATGTAGAAGAATTGCAGTAACAGTATGGGGTGCAGACTGTCAAATACTGAATGTTGTGTACGCAAGAAATGTTGGCCAGCTTTAGAATATGGGATGCCAGCATGGGGTGCAGACTGTCAAATACTGAATGTTGTGTACGCAAGAAATGTTGGCCAGCTTTAGAATATGGGATGCCAGCATGGGGTGCAGACTGTCAAATACTGAATGTTGTGTACGCAAGAAATGTTGGCCAGCTTTAGAATATGGGATACCAGCATGGGGTGCAGACTGTCAAATACTGAATGTTGTGTACGCAAGAAATGTTGGCCAGCTTTAGAATATGGGATGCCAGCATGGGGTGCAGACTGTCAAATACTGAATGTTGTGTACGCAAGAAATGTTAGGCCAGCTTTAGAATATGGGATGCCAGCTTGGGGTGCAGACTGTCAAATACTGAATGTTGTTCACGCAAGAAATGTTAGGCCAGCTTTAGAATATGGGATGCCAGCATGGGGTGCAGACTGTCAAATACTGAATGTTGTGTACGCAAGAAATGTTAGGCCAGCTTTAGAATATGGGATGCCAGCTTGGGGTGCAGACTGTCAAATACTGAATGTTGTTCACGCAAGAAATGTTAGGCCAGCTTTAGAATATGGGATGCCAGCATGGGGTGCAGACTGTCAAATACTGAATGTTGTGTACGCAAGAAATGTTGGCCAGCTTTAGAATATGGGATGCCAGCATGGGGTGCAGACTGTCAAATACTGAATGTTGTGTACGCAAGAAATGTTAGGCCAGCTTTAGAATATGGGATGCCAGCATGGGGTGCAGACTGTCAAATACTGAATGTT